>JASDQU010020028.1:9452-22438 GCA_032191745.1 Picea mariana
TAATCATATTGTACATCTAATTGGTGGTCCCTTAACAAACCGTTAGCATTTGCTTGTTTTGTCTTATGTGAAAAGAAAGAGCTCCAAATAAATTAATGGAAAATCTGGTGAAGGAAAATATAATTGTTGGTCGAGTCTAGTGAGCAGCTACAACACTAGTTACTATCTCTTGAATTCTTTACTCATCCCATGGTGTGCAAATTAATTTTTCACAATCATCAATGCTTCTCACAACCAGGGTATTGGTATCTCAAAAGAGATTAATGTGTTAGCAAATGGCACTTTGCAAATATGTTATTGACTGGAAATAGAATGAGTGGTTGGATTGGAGTTACTCTTTCTTTTCTTGGTAAACTAAGAAGTGATTTTTTTATTAATGTTGGTTTGCAATTGAAGTACATATGTTAAAAATGGGATTGTTTCCGTTGGGTAAATCATTTCTATCCTTATTAATGTTGGCGAAATGTTCTTCTAAATCATTCTTGATCTTCATTTGTGTTGGAGCACCTCACTCCTTGTTAATAACAAAGTGTAATCTTCCTTCTAATACTAGAGTATTATATTAGAGAAACCTCGATGTTACGTAGACTAATAATTCCATTGGTTGCTGGAGCATACACTTACCAATCACATATAAATTAGGTTAAGTTCTACACACTTGGAGAGTAGGTTATATGGAGATTTGGATAGTGTTATGATTGGGCATTGGTGTGTAGCCATTCAAACTTAGAGAGATGCTTAGTAATTTCCTTGGCACCCAAAGACAACAAACAAAACCAAGCTTTGCACTAATAAGCATATCCATTTCGTATATGCTTGCATGGTGATTAACAACAGAGGAACTTGAACTCAAAGTCTTGATTGTAGTTGCAAGTTAACTGGTTGTTTGTGTGGAAGTTACACTAGGAACATAAGACTTGGAGCCATTCAAAGAATAAAGATATCTATAAAACTCTGAGACTAGAGACAAAATTACATTTCTATAGAGGATCTATGTTGGTGAGACGTGTGGAATAAGTTTCATGTTTATGGATCATAGACCAAACAAATTTTATTGTTTCACACTTTCTTAGAGGTGAGTGGAATGGATAAAACTAATCCAGATTGAGATACTAATCCAAATCAAACTAATCCAGATTAATTTCCTTATTGAATGGATTATATTATTCTTAAAAAATTACGAGAATGTTAATTTAATATGTGATTAATAATTTCATTACTATATTAAAACAAAAAATGAGAGATCCCATAAGGAACATTCATATCATAGATGAATATTTTAGTTAGATGAATATCATAATCCCTAATTATTGTAACTTGTAACCATTAAAACCCCTAACCCCTAACCAATAACTGATAATAATTATAATTACATTACCCCTATTGCCTCTAAACCCTATCACTTTGAACCCATTAAACCCCAACACTTAATTAGTAACCCTTCTAACTCTTAACCAATACCCTTAACTAATAACCCTTCTAACCCCTAGATTTTATTACCCTTAATAATTGTCACTCTTAATCTTTAACATCTAAGCTCCAATCCCTAACCTCTAACAATTATAACCCATAACTAGTAACCACTACAATCACATAAATCTTATATGAAAACCATGTCAAAACATGGTGATCATGAGAACAATGATAATCACAATGGCAATGACGATAATGACAATGACAAAGTTTTATATGATGAAGATGATGGTGACGACGACAACGATGACGATGAATGAGGACAATGATGATTTTGATGATGATGAGGAGGAGGACATGGATGATGACGATGATAAATTCAATAGCGAGGATGATGAGTACAATTGATTGAGAGGTATAAAGAATAAGGATAAATTTGTCAAAGTACGTTGATTATAACCCAATCCCTAAGATCCAATCCCTAACCTATAACAATTATAACCCATAGCTAGCAACCACTACAATCACATAAATCTCATGAAAATTGTGTCAAAGCATGTTGCTTATGAGAACAATGACGATCATGATAACAATGACGAAGGTAAGATGATGACAATGATGATGATGATGAAAATGGCGATTACGAGGACAAGGACGAGGACAATTGACTAAGGACAATGATAGATTCAACGATGAGGATGATGAGTATAGTTCACCAATGAGTATAGTTCACTAGGGTATCAGGAATGCGGATAATTTTTTTAAAGCATGATGATTATAACCTAATCTCTAAGCTATAGTCCCATAACTAGTAACCACTACAATCACATGAATCTTTTGAAAATTTCAAAGCATGACAATCATGATGACAATGATGAAGATGAGGATTATGAGAATGACAATGAAGAAAATGAGGATGATGCCAATTATGATGACAAGGACGAGGACGATGATATATTCAATGATGAGGATGATGAGTATAGTTTACTGAGAGGTATCAAGAATGAGGATAAATTTGTCAAATCATGATAATTATAACCCAATTCCCACCCTCTAATAATCATAAACCATAACTAGTAACCATTGTGATCAGATGAATCTTATGAAAATCATGTCAAAGCATGATAATCATGATGATGAGGATGAAAATAATAATGACCAATTTTAATATGATGATAATTGTCACGTCCCCATAGTGTGCCTATCCGAATCTTGCGATCGTGCACCACTAGAGGGCATGTGGCACCACGAAATTTCTCACTTGGTTGATTGGAAACACCAAGGATACTTCATCTGGACTACGCTTCTTCACGTAGAGAATACCCATACTTTGTTCTAGGCTATGGGCGAGTCACACTCCTACTCTAGTGAAACTCTTGTATACTTAGATAATTGTTAACATCTTAACACTTAGTCATATTTAAGCATAAATCCATGAACATGAGAAGCCAAGAGAAAAATAATGGAACAAATGAAATACATACATAGAAATAGTGCGAGTGACATGAACCATGCCTAACACGCGACTAAGTCTTTGTTATTGTGAAACAATTACAATATGAGCACTACCAGATCGATTTACAACTTGGGCAGAGTTAAATGACTCACCTCTCCTCACCAAGACACTCATACACAGATTCGTCACCAAGACTCTTTGTCGCAACTATCTCCGCAACGTCCTATGGTGCACCTCAGACGTTCCCTCAACCACATACTTGGTGTCTCTTCATTTTCACAGACTTCATAAATTTCGGTTCTACCTCACACATTCCTCCAACAGACCTTTATTTCTATACTTTGCTAAAATTGTCCCAAAAGAAGCTCGCCCAACTCTGTCCACCAAATCCTCCTCAAGGTAGCACAAGTCGTTACGTGTAGAGTGACTTAGCTCCTTGAGGGAGCTCTCCCCTCTTCATCTAAGCCTTCCTCAGAATAAAAAATCTCTTCTTCTCTCCTTGTATTCAAATCCACCTTCCTTGGTTGAGCACCCTTATTCTCTTATAGAGACTCCAAAGGTCACCATTGCGAATTGTTGCATCCTTGGGGGTGTTGTGTCCCTTCACAAACCCATGTGTCCAAAAAAATCGTCACACCCCTTCATGGACCCGATCTCCCAAACAAATCATCATGCCCCTTGGCGGACCCAGTCACCCAAATGAACCCATGTGCCCATCAATCGTCGTTCCCCTTGGGACCAACGTGCCCAACCTTAGTGCACCCCTCATGTCTATGCACCCTAATCTCTTGGTCACATTATACTTGGGAAATACCCTTGGAGCATTTGCATGCCCAAGGAATCCACTTGCCCAACTTAGATGTCGGAGCAACCCCAAGTTCTATCTCCTTAAGGAATTGGGTGAGGGTCTCTAGCCCCATCTAGCCGAAGACTTTACATCCCCCCCCACCTCAAGTTGTTGTCGTCCCCGACAACATCCAAAAAATCTATGATCTCTAAGTATTTTCTCGAATTCGTGCCTCCTCTACAACTAAGTCTGCTAGAAACCCCGAGCTTCAGGCCAATCGAAAACCCCAAATTTTGCTAAAGTGGAAACCAGAAGTTTCCTTGCGAAGTAGAAAAGTTTCCACAAACCAAATTATACTATACCCAACTCCACACAATCCGCTGCCTGAGTCAATATGGTCAATTTATCCAACTCTAAGGATGAAATTCACCCAACTCTGTTGTACTATATTGCTATGATGTTGTTTCCTTGCTACTATTCAGTTCTACTTTTATTGTCCCTGCCTTCTACAACTGATCGTTTTTCACTTCACTTCAAAATTTCACCTAAGTGTTGAACACCTCATGACTCACTATTGCGATCATACTTCAACCAACTCTTCCATGTCTCTGCACATTGCATGTCTCAAGTTCTGTACTAGTCAAGTGATAAAACCAACTGTCACGCCCAAGTCTTTAGATGTGCCTCTCCATGCCTGAACTTAGTCTTTTATGTCGCATCTTCATCACTCCATCCAACTCCAAAGACTAAGGAAAGTGCCCACCTTTGCCTCACTACTACTGCCATTGTTCTATCTTCGTCAAGGACATCATCCACAATGTTTAAGTTTTGCAATTTGAACCTACTATCTTATGTACTCTTGACCCCCTTGTCATGCTATTGTTCTTTCCCAAGCCGTGAACTAGTTGAATGACCAATCCAACCATTACACTCCTTGAGACTACACACCCTCATGCACAAATTGGTCACTTCCTTTCAGAATTCGGTCCATCCAAACAACCCTACAACCAAGGAAAGGTATCCCCTCACCTTGTTGCACTATGAAGTCACCCCAAAACACAATCATCCATGAAAAATTGACTCCACTGTTCACCTCATGGCACATTTATCCAATATTTGCACCAAGAAATGCACATCTAGACTGCCTTCTCCCCACTACTTCATCACCCGACCATGCTACTAATTATACCTCTCTATTCCTTGGAATGGTCATGATTCACCCTCAACCATGTTGCCCCAAATCAAGAGAAACACCCATGCCCAAGTAATCTCTTCATGGTGCAGTCTTCTTGTCCACACAATCCTCCAAACGAAGGAAAGTTCTCAACTCATCTTCTTTCATCAAGTCACCCTATGCAAATCAACATTTGTGATGAGTGTGGCCAACATTACCTCACTCCTCAAATGTCCCAATGAACTGTCCAAAGTGATCAAAGTAGAATGAGTCACCTCAAATAACTCTCATGCATTAGGGACGTTCACACCAATACTTCTTTCAACTCCCACCGACAACCCTCCTCAAATCTTCGAGTCATCACACAATCATCTACAAGTCACTAAGGTGTGCTCTGCCTCATCCAACATTCCATACCAAAGGTGAGAAAACACCACCCAAGTCACTTGGTCTACTTTCTGCCCATTTAGGTTGACTGCCAACAATTCTTGGTCGACTTCCTTGCTGACTCCATCCATCTCCTAGAAAAAAACTACCTTGCACCTCTTGCAAGCGTTCAAACTCTGTCACTATCATCGTGATTGTCAAGTCATCGCATGACCCAAAAAATATGGCTAAGGCACTAAACACCAAGGCACCTCTGTCAGGAAATGCAAGACACTTCCACACTAATCCTAGCAGAAGAGAAGAATAATTAAATCAAGAAATAAAATGACACAAGCAATCACATAGTACACCGAGATTTTACCCTGGAAACCCTTAACCAGGAAAACCAACATTCCTTTGATCTTTTTGCTCTCTTGTTGTCTTATTCATTCAAAATAAAAGGTTACATGTCTAACCTTGGTCCACACCTAAGAAACAATCGACATCATATCCTGTTGCATATGCAAGAACAACCCTGTAGCCAATTCAACTTACATATGCATGACCAACAACCTACACTTACATAGACATTTACCTGCAAAAGTGCATTCTATGATCACCTTACAACAACAACCTTTACGACCTTACAACAAGCCTCTTTATAGGATTTACAATAAGTAAAACCCTAAATATTGGCACCCAAAAATAGTTACAGATCCATGCATATCATTGGCTACAAATCCCACAAATCCCAAGATTTGGTTACACTTGACTGCAAGTCGGGTTTACCAGTCGACTACCAATCAACCTTCGTTCGGTATCTAGTCGGTTGTCTCATGCTCACACTTTGACCTCTTTTCGATTGACTTATCGTCAATATCTTTGATTTTGACTTTACCTGGTCGACTCCCTCGACCTTCGACTTGTTATCGATCTACCTCGACTTCGACCTGATGTCGATCCACCTCGACTTCGACTTGCAATCGATGCTGTCGATCTACCTCGACTTTGACCATCAGTCGATTTACCTCAAATAGAATTTTACTGAAAAGGATATAACAACCCAACATTCTCCCACTTGTTGTCTTCTTTCCTGAAACATGAGATTCCTGAACTTTATCTCACAGAACTAGGGAAACAATTCCCATTACCTCTCTGCACCAAGAGAGCTTCACAACACTCACAGACTTGGTCAACTAGTATGCCATGTTTTCCAACATGTCTACTTTATCCAGTAGCACCTTGTTACTTTCCACCATATCTCTTATGAAATGGTATTGTGCATCAATGTTCTTAGTCTAGCATGGTTCTTTTCCATAAATATTGCGCTTTGACTGTCACAACTTACCTTCATAGATCTCTGCTCAAACCTGATTCCTGAACACAACCTTTGAATCCATACTGCTTCTTTGCTTCCATGAGTGGCCACCATGTATTCATGTTCTTTTTTCGGCAAGGCTACGACCTCCTATCGCTGACTCATCCAACTTATTGCTCCACCGAACATCTTGAAGACATATCCGCTGGTCGACCTCCGTCGATCCAAATCTCCAGTCTAGTTAGCGTCGAAAAAGCCATGTACATCTAATTTACCACTGTCACTTCCAGGTTTTCCTTGATAGCATATAACATAGTCCTTTGTGCCACACAAATACCTGAATACTCTCTTGACAACTTTCCAGTGCTCCTTTCCAGGTGTCGACATGTACCTTCTCAACACTCCCACTATATGGGAAATTTCTAGTCGAGTGCAGACCATTGCATACATTAGACTACTAAACACACTTGCATAGGGAACATTTTCCATATCCTATATCTCTTCATGTGTCTTTGGACACTGGTCAATAGTAAGCTTTGCTCCCACTGGAATTGGAACCTTCACTGATTTGTAATTTTGCATGTTGAATCATTTCAGAACTGTTTCAATATACTTCATCTGATTCAACTAGATATTTCTAGTGGATCGATCTCTATTAATATCCATTCCCAGAATGAAGTTAGATGCATCGATGTCCTTCATGCCGAACTTTAAGGATAACTTATTCTTCACCTCCTTTATTGCGTCCATGATGTTTCCAATCAACAACATGTCATCAATATACAAAGCTACATATATGAAACACCCACCTTCTTCCTTGGAATATATGCAGTGATCAATTTTTCTTATCACAAATCCCAAACTAAGGATGTATGTATCAAAATTTTGGTACCAAATCCTTGGTGATTTATTTAGACCATAAAGGGATCTTTTGATTTTGCACACCAACTCTTGATTTCCCTTTACTACAAATCCTTTAGGCTATTTCATGTATATTTCTTCTTCCAGGTCCCCATGTAAAAACATTGTCTTCACATCCATCTGTTCTATCTCCAGATCGAATTCTGTAGCTAGAGACATTAGTACTCTAATGGAAGTTGGTTTTTCAATAGGGTAAAATTATCACCGAAGTCGACTTCCTCGACTTGGGAATATCCTTTTTCTACTAGTCGAACTTTGAACTTCTCGACTTGTCCTGCGACATTCATCTTCTTCTTGAACAACCACTTGCTACCAACATGATTCCTTCCACTAGGTAACTTGACTAAATCCCATGTCTCATTCTTGTACAAGGATTCCATCTCTTTGACCATGGCATCCTTCCAGAGTTTACCCTCTGCCGAGTCAACTGCCTCATCGACCGACTTGGGCTCATCGTCGATGGAATTTAGCATGAATGCAGAACGTAATTCATGTGGAATATACCTCTCAACTATTTTTCTTATTCTTTCTGATCTCCTTACCACTAGAGTTAGTTGTTCCACCTCTTCCTAAGATTCAATCGACTCATGTGAATAATATTCTTCATTCCTCAGTTCAAACTGCACCTTATCAGGATTATTCTCGGTCTGAACAATTTCCTTAGACTCAGATTTATCTTCGACTTCTTTGAAGACCACATATAGACTGTATATTGTTCTCCTTGATGATAGATCCCAAAGCTTTTCTCCTTTCATCCCTTATTTATATCCAATGAAAATACATTTGACTGCCTTCTTGTCCAACTTGATCTTCTTTTCCTTGGGAACAAACATAAATGCATCACAACCAAATAATTTGATATGTGCCACCGAAGGCTTCTTACTGGACCGTACCTTATTTGGAGTCATGTTAAATAGCACCGACAAAGGAGACATATTCACCAGATATCTTGCATTCTTGACTACCTCCGCCTAGAATTCTTGTGCGAGCCCAACACCACTGAGCATGCTTATTTCCTTATCCATAAATGTTCTGTTCATTCTCTTGAAAACTCCATTTTCTATGGGGTATATGGTGTGGTATTTTGGTGTGCTATTCCACACTGCTTACATAACTAATCAAATTCCTTTCCATAGAATTCACCACCATTATTAGTCCTCAACACTTTAATCCTCTTCTCTGTATGGTTTTCCAAAAGAGATTTAAACTCCTTAAATCTCTCGAAAACCTCTAATTTATTCCTAAGGAAATATATCCATGTCTTCCTGGAAAAATGATCTATGAAGGAAACATAATATAGGGATACACCAAGTGAAGGCATTGTAACTGAGCTTAACACATCACTATGCACCAGTTGTAGAATCCCATTTTCCCTTGTTTCTCCAGATGAGAACCTCACCCGACTTTGTTTCCCATATATGAATGTTCAAAAAAGTTGACTTCTAAACCACATTTAGGAAAACCTTCAACCATACCTTTTATTTGCATAGCTCGAAGTCCTTTTTCTCCAATGTGTCCCATCCTCTCGTTTGATAACCTGGTCGAGTCAATTTCATCATGTCTTGTCGAGTCGGTTTGAACCAACTTGGCTCAAGTAGAGTCGAGTTGTGTCGACATCAAGTCGAGTCGATTTCAGGAGAAATGATGTTTTTGCATCCAGTCGAGTCGACATTCCATGACATCTTGTATAGGGTACCAATCCGACCTCCTTTCATTAATACCATCACACCTATGACCATCTTACATGAATCCTTCTGAAACATAGTATGCACACCTGCATCACTCATCTTACTGACATATATCAAGTTTCTTTCAACTTTCCAAACCCATAATTTGTATCACACCCGAAAGGGTTCTTTTCCTCCCATATTGCAGTGTTAGTCAGACTCTTCCCTGTCCGACAATTTTGTTTGTTGAGTCGTCCCCCAAGAACACATCACCCCCATCATATTATTCATATTCACAGAACCATTCTTTATGTGGTGTCATATGATAGGATACTCATGAGTCGATCAAGCAAACATCTTGATCCTACTATGTATTGGTTGACGCCAGGTACACATCACCTCCCTTTTCCGAGGTCGTATTTCTCTCAGTCAACTGCTTCTCATCGAATCCAACACTACATTTTGTTGTTTTCGACTTACATTGCTTTTTATAATGCCCATATTTACCGCATTTCCAACATCTTCGTGCTGACTGAACCAGGGATTTAGATCTACCCTTCGACTTGAAATTTCTACCAGAGAATCTGCCTTTATATCTGTCTACTAATCAACCTCTCACTACCAGAGAATATTTGGTCGATCCTTCGATGTTCTTTCTTCTCATTTATTCCAACAACAGAGAAGCAACCACATCCTCTAGTGCTAGTGTGGTTGTATTACTCCTAATAGCCACGATTAAGATATTCTGAGAGTCTGAAAAAGAACATAATAGGATGATACATTTATCCTCATCAATGATCTTTATATCCACAGACGATAACTGGCTTAATACATTGTTAAACACATTTAAATGCTCAGTCATTGAACTACCATCACTCATCCTCAGAAGATACATTTTATTTCCGAGAAACAACTTATTTACCATATATTTCGACTGGTATAATATTCCCAACTTGTCCCATAGTTTCTTGGCCGAATCTTCACCCGAGACTTTCAGCAACACTAAACTGTAAGATAAAGTCGTATCGTACTTCTTGCTTTTCTTTTGATTTTCTCCTATTCTTCCGTCGACATGCCTGTCGGATGGGTACCTAGACAGAACAATGTCCATTGTTCTCGATTTACAAGAAGATATTCCATTTTAAGCTTCCAAAGATAAAAATTTTGGCCATTGAATCTTTCCATCTCTATTATGGAACTGGTTGCCATTCTTTACCATGATCTTTAAAACAATTTGTGACTTACAACTCTTACTATACCTAGGGTTTAGTTCTTAGATTCATTATGAGCAAATCAAGATATGATGTACTCGACAAAGAATTACACCACTCTGATAACTCACTTGTCAGGGTAGACCTAAGATCTGATACCACATGTCAGGAATTGCAGGACACTTCCACACTAATCCTAGAAGAAGAGAAGAAGAATTTAATCAAGAAATCAAATTACACAAGCAATCACACAGTACACCAAGATTTTACCGTGGAAACCCTTAACCGGGAAAACCAACATTCCTTTGAGCGTTATTCTCTCTTGTTGTCTTATTCATTCAAAATAAAAGGTTACATGTCTAACCTTTTTCCACACCTAAGACACAATCAACATCATACCCTCTTGCACAGGAAACAACAACCCTGTAGCCAATTCAACTTACATATGCATGTCTGACAACCTACACTTACACATGCATTTACCTACAAAAGTGCATTCTACGATCATGTTACAACAATATCCTTTACAACCTTACAACTTACCTCTTTATAGGCTTTACAACAAGAAAACCCCTAAATATAGGCACCCAAAAACGATTATAGATCCATGCATATCATTGGCTACAAATCACGCAAATCTAGGGATTCTGTTACAATCGAATCCAAGTCAAGTTTACCAGTCGAACTTCATTCGGTCTCTAGTCGATCATCTCACGCCCTCACTTCGACCTCTTGTCGGTTGACTTACTGTTGATATCTTTGACTTCGACTTTACCCGATTGACTCCCTCGACCTTTGACTTGCTGTCGATCTACCTAGAATTCAGCCCGTTGTTGATCCACCTGGACTTCTACTTGTTGTCGATTATGTCGATCTACCTCGACTTCGACCATTAGTTGATTTACCTTGACTAGAATTTCACTGCAAAGAATATAACAACCCAACAACCTCATCCATCCTCTCAACTCAACATGAACATACTTCACTGCCTTTTCCAACATGCCCAACCTCTCTGCACATTCTCCCAACCAAGCCATCACAAAATGCCACAAGACTTCTTCAATTATGCACCACTTGAGTCACCCTCACGTTTTTCAGTTTTCACCATGGAAATAGATTGCACTTGAACCAAGTCATTTGATTTACCTTCAAAGAACTCACTACAACACTTATTAAATGCAAGAACTTGAAACCAACCATACCCTTCCAATGACATCCTTCGTTGCAACCATGTTCTAAGTCTATTGTCTTGGACCTCCACTTAACCAAGCAACCAAATCTCCACATTAACTCCCCTCAATCACCGTCCATAACTCCAAAAATCTGCAAGAACTTCATTGTGATACAAGGCTGAGTCCATCTGTCCACTTCATAAATCTGTCTAAGTCTCAAATTTCGCATGCAACCGACTGAACTCATCTCCAATGTCTTTTCATCTCCGCACCTTGAATTATTTCGCTTCAAGGAACCATGCACACATCACTTGAATTTCAAGTCATGTTGTTGTTAACTATCTATTGCAACTTTATGAAGATTCACCTCGTCCGAAGGCTGTGGTCAACCCACTCATTCCACAACCCAACTCAACTCAATTGTTGTTCTCATTGATGCATGATATGAAGACGTCATGATGGAAACGTGCCCAAACAAATGCCTGTTGTGAATATCCTCTAGGTCGCCCCAATTCATCCAACACACCCAATTTCTTCACCTTCCTGGAACCCATAAATGCTCTCCTTCACAATCACTTCTATGAAAACCCTCTATGTTTTTCTTCTATGATTACTTTTGCAATTAGATTTGCGACAAGTCGTGTGAAAAATCTTGTGTTCATCTACCTTGCCCAAATGATTAATTCTCCCAATGAACTCTGTGCATGGTATATCAAGGTTTGCACAATAGGTCCAACATTGAATTCTATCACACATCAAAACACCTGATTCTATACCCAAAATGTCTTTGTGATCAAGTCTGTGATAAGTTCTGTGATGAGTTTTGCGATCAAGTCTGCGACAAGTTCTGCGATGAGTTCTACGATCAAGTCTGTGACAAGTTCTGTGATTAGTTCTGCGATCACCCACCCTATCCAATTGCTTCATCACCACAAACTCTACTCTTGGTCTATACAAGGTGTGCGTCTAGACGAACCTCTCCACCACATCGTCAACCAAACATTTTCTGTAAGTCTGATGAAAAATATGTGATGAACCAGTTCACTCCATTGAATGGTTCACCAATTCTACCAACGTTCCCACCAAATCGACTCTGCAACAAACAATCTTCTCAATAAGTGTGCCCCAACACAATTGTTTTTGTTGATTAAGGTTGGTTGTCATTGATGTCAACTCTTGAAAAAAGACCCATAGCACAAAGTTTTGGGTAATGGACCCAATAGTGTTTGATGTGAATATGACTCATTATTGTTTTGTCATTGTTGATAAGAAGTAAATATGGATGAACTCCAAAGTGGTCCCCTTATGGTGAAAGCCCTCACGGAAAGACGCTTTACGGACTGAGTTATCCTAGAAGAATGGTTAGAGGACCCATGCTTGTATGAGGAATAACGAGATGAAGATCAAGGAAATTGTTGGTGAAACTATCCTATATGGATAGTGCTTGTCATGCCATTTCTGGTGGTATGTGGAACGTCACATAATTCCTCACGGTTAGAGA
>JASDQU010020029.1:0-14588 GCA_032191745.1 Picea mariana
AGCACCTGCTGCTCTCCATACCCCGACTGCCTGTCAAGCCGCCAAACATTGATGACATTAATGAAGAATTAGGGTAAATCCACGAATAAACAAAATCGGATTTACGCAATGAATTGTTTCTAAATTACGATTTGACAGACTTAATTCGAATAGTACAGAGTTTTCAAATATATACAGGAGTTTCATTTTATTTTAAACATTTCTCATAAGCATACAGAGCATGCCTTTCTTCGAGTGAACTAGTTTCTGCATGTATACACAGGTTTATCGCAGAAGAGCGAAAACGCCAGCTTCAGTCATGGCTCCGCGGAAAGCGATGAAGGCCAATGTTGAAGTTACAAATCAGGGCTCAGACAATATCTCTGATACTTCACCCCGAAGTATCCAATCAATTTTCGAATGGTCACAAGTGTCCAATGTTCTGCAGGCAGAATTAGTTGATTACTCAAACGATTCTGACGACAACGAAAGAGACAATTTGCACACCAAATATAAGATAGTTGTCCAGTCTGAGATGCACAGAATAGAAACCAGGCCCCGACTGCTCCCTTACTACAACATGATCCGCTGGGCTTTGGATCATGTGGACCTACCCACCAGAACAATTATGAACAGTCGGCGAGTAGCTATCGGAACTTTCTGGCCAGAGCATTTACAAGACATGTATAAGTTGCCTTCCACATCTGAATATACATATGGTGCAGATTTCTTGGAAGAATTCAAGGAAAAGGAGTGCGTTCAATACGACAAAACCATGTCTGGTTTGATCAAAGACTGGGTTTCGTGAGCCGCGAAATTCAGGGCAAATGAGTAGGGCATCTATTCTATTTCTTCTTTAGAGCCACAGTACAAGTATGTGGCCATGATGACATGTMGCCTGTTTGGGTGAGAAGATACCTCGCATTTCCATGTCTCTTGGGTGCCTCTCATATTTCGAGTCGCTGAAGGTTGCTCATCCAATTGGGCAAAGATGCTCTCAGACAGGTTAGCCAACAGGGTCATAGAGTATCGGGAGAAAAAGGCAGGTGGGAAACCCTCAACGTTTTACATGTCGGCATATATCATGGATGTGATATGTTCCATGACGCTTTTCCCCTTGATGAATTGGGCTTGGAATCCATCCCAATAAAAACCAGTGCATGAATACCATGATAAATTATGGGAAAATAAAGCTGGAAAATTCCCATACGATATTTTCAATTGGGTGATGGTGCCCCTGCACATCATTATTTTTTATCACCCCCCACCTCGCATATCGGATAGTGTTTCAACAGGTCTGAGTGGCGTCGCAGATTGGTATGTGGAAGCARAGTTCTCATACATCAKAGTTTTCGGGGCTTCTGTTCCCCCTCATGCGCTACCTTTGTTCATTCCCGATAAACTARCTTGTCGTGAAGTTGCATGGCAAACAGTAATCGGGGGTGTAGCCAAGGAAATCAAGGGCTATTCAAACAAGGTATGGCCTTCTTTTCCCATTCGAATGAATTCATATTCTTTATTAGATTTTGGGCATGCCAAAGTCGAGGCTGCTGCCCCGGAGGACCTAAAGTTGGCCTCCATTGATATTAAAAAACATGATCCACAGAAATTTGTAAGCAATCATCTAGCTCATGTTGGGCTTAAGAGATTCGAACATAAGAATTCCCCCTCGGACGACATTTTATTAGGAGAGAAATCTTATGAAGAGGTGTTAGTCCGGATCCAATCGCTAGCACCCGAAGACACAGCAGCTTTGTTAAGATTCCAAGATCATAGGCGAAGATGTCTTCCCACTATGTTGGGAGGTTTGGCCATTGCCGAGACAAAAGGTAAAAATGCTGAAGATTCTACAGAGGTAATATCTATCCCTGAACAACAACCGGAAGAGGAGAAAACGAGTAATCCTGAAACGAAAGAAAAGACTCTAGATCGTCCAAGTAAACAGATTTCATAGGTTGAGGGAAAAACTCCAGGCCCACCAAGAAAAGAGATTTCGGAGGTTGAGGAAAAAACTCCAGACCCTCCAAGTAAACAGAATTCGGAGGCTGAAGAAAAAATTCTAGACCCATTGGGAAAGCAGATAGCACAAACTGAAAAAGAACATAACCCTGTCAATACTCCAAAAGAATCAACAAAGCAAATAGGAAAACCCATCTCCTCTGTCACACCCTTGCAGTCGACACAGGGAGATATTAGCCAGGGATGGATATTTGGTGAAGCGATGAGGCCTATAAGGGTAGAGGAACTCCCTCCTAATGAGTTCTTTTTTGATAAAAAGAGAAAAGCTATGGTGAAGCGAGAATTTTTTCAAGAGGGAGAGTCCACTGTTAAAAAATACAAAATCATGACAGATGGTAAGAACAAGAAAAGTGATGAGCTTGCTACCGAAATCACTGGAACACTGGGCACTTACGCTTCGGAGAATCAATTCTCGGTTGGGCAGATGAATCACCAATTAAAAAGAAAAAATCACCTCATCAAGATCCTCGAGGCTAGGTTGACTACAGCTATAGAAAATGCCAAGGGCCAGACCAACACAGAGATGGAACAGGCTAGATTGGCTGATAAAAATGAGATAGAAACGCTCAAACTCAAGCTGGAGCAAGCACATTCGGTGATCTGAGAAGGTCGGGTGTAGGCTGTTCAGCAGAGGAATATGATCACAGAGCTACAGGCTCAGTTAGAGGTTGCTAAGAGCAAAATCATCGACGTCGAAGGGTTTAAATCCCGGGCGATTGATATCAGGGGCAAGATCTCTTCTGTGCAACAAAGTTTGTTAGACAAAGTAGGGGTGATCCGAGAAGACTGTGCGTTAATTCATCGTATTTCAGAGAATATGACTGTCAAGGAAAGGAACGCAGAGGATGCTCGGGTAGCTTTTCAAGAGGCAGTGATAGTTACCAACAACAGATTTTCCACAGATTCTCTAGGGCTCACTATCGTTGAACAAACAAGAGGTAATATTTTGTTAAAAGACTGGGAACATAATATTGCCTTAAGCAAGGAACAGGATCAAAAGGTAACTTGTTCATTAGAAGAAGCTTTCAATGCCATAGATGGCGAGCTGCTAGAAATGCAGAATGGAGGTGACTCAGAGATGCTAAGGCAAATGAATATAGATCAGATCTCCCTCGATCTAAAGGAGAAGAATGAAAGAGATTCGACAGATATCTCTAAGATGGACAGGGTAGATATGGCTCAAGTTGATAAACATTTGATTCAATCGAGCGTGCTACTCAGCGCTCTTCACATAATTGATGCACAAATAGGTGATAAACTTCCACAGTTGGCTCGAGAGTGCTATTTCGTCGAGGCCAACTGTCAAGAAGAGCCTTCACAGCTTGTATCCCAGTTCGTGGACAAATGTATCATATGTACCAAATCCACGCAAAGACAAGCACCTGGCACTTTCTGAAAATAGAGTAGAGGAGATGGAGTGATTTCTCTCCTAACAGCTGCCAAACAGAACCGTCACAGCTTGTATCTAGTTTACGGACAAATGTATCATATGCATCGAATCACGTAAAGGCAAGCACCTGGCACTTTTTGAAAATAGAATAGGAGAGGGAAAATTTGTATAAATAGATCACAAAAAGAAGAACAAATGCGCTGGACCTTTTTGGTATCGATTGTAATAAGAGTTTTACATTGGAAGGAGTTAATATACAAGCATTTTTGAAGATTCTTGATTCCGTCCAGACTGTATTATCAAGTTTGCTTCTTTGTGTTTTATGTTTTATTTTCATTTCGCTCATTCATAACTGATGTGCTTTGTTATAATTTAGTACGACCACTACTATAACAAAGGAATTCTGTTTTTTTGTCTCTGTCTATTTTTTTTCCTGTGCACCGGCTATCAGCGGGTGTAAGACCAATTCGCATTTTCAGAATTCTACGTTTACTCTCGGCTACGTCGGTTATTTTCTAACCAAGTTCTTCTTCTGCTTATATGTGACTTTTCTTTTGATAGGAACCTCATATTATACACAGCTAAATGTTTTCTTTCGCATCACACTTTTATATTAAATTATAATGCAGTTATGGGAAAGGGCCTTCTTTTGCAATCTTTATTTCGTTCAAAAAACGTAAAAATCTCTTTATTTCGACCAAATCGAAACAGCACTGAAATCTCTCTTTAAATTATTTCCTACGGTTATTGTTCCTCAATGACTGTACTTGCAGCTACGCAACCTAATATTGAACCCGGGCTACCTAATCAAACACATATTGCCTTAAATATTTTCGATACGATCCTCAAAATTGTTAACACCCGGGAAGAACTCGAGCATTCATGAGCAGCCATTGAGCGTGATATAACTGCTCAAGAGCAGTTGGAAGCTAGACGACGAGAACGTAGAAATCTGCCCTAGTTTCTTATACCGAAGGTGACTTTATCGTTGTATTCATCTTTCACATACTTTCGGATGCCTTGACACTGTACTTCAAGCCTTAGTACAGACTCAGGAACAAGAGTACCCCTAGAGTTGGATGGGAGGTACCGGTGAGGTCATCACAGTTAGCAAGTGAAGAGCGGGACAAATTGAAAGCATGAGAGATCATCATCGAATTCTCACCTTCGGATACGTTATTTTTATTTAAATTTGTAATCGCATTGGATTAACTTGTATAATCTATTTATTTTTTTTACCTTGCATAATTGTCTGAGATCTTAAGATCAAGAGATAATCTCCTAGATGATTTTATAAATGCTAGAGGCAGATTCCTAATAATTTCACCGTCATTTTTAATGTAAATCTGAGCTTGAATGTATACATATATAAATGTTTGACTACCATCATTGTTAATTTCAAATCTGAGTTGAATGTATACATATATAAATGTTTGATCACTGCATGGTTAATTTCAATGTGATCTTGAATGTCTACATACAGAATGTTTGATCACTGTCGTTTAATTTGAAACTGAGTTTGTACTATCCGATCCATAACACATTTTTTCCAAATCGAAATTCTTCTCTAATGAGGTCGCTGCCAACCAAAATTGATTTGGAACTAATAAAAAATTCTTCTAATCTTTACCCATGTTTTTTCTCAGTCCCCAGCGAAGGTTTACACTGCCAATGCACATTCCACCTCTGTGTTTTTTACTGAAGGATGCCCAATAAATTTACCCTCCTTACCTCTACATTTTTGGTGTAAAAACATGCTCAGACTGTGGGGGAAACTAGAAAGATTTTTTACCTTCCTTACCTCTGCGTTTTTGGTGTAAAACTATGCTCAGACTGTGGGGGAAACTAACAAGAGTTTTTACCCTCTTTACCTCTACGTTTTTGGTGTAAAAACATGCTCATACTATGGGGGGAAACTAGCAATATTTTTTTACCCTCCTTACCTCTATGGTTTTGGTTTAAAAACGTGCTTAGACTGTGGGGGAAACTAGCAAGAATTTTTACCCTCCTTACCTCAACGTCTTTGGTGTAAAAACATGCTCAAACTGTGGGGGGAACTAGAAAGAGTTTTTGCCATCCTTACCTCTACGTTTTTGGTGTAAAAACATGCTCATACTATGGGGGAAACCAACAAGAGTTTTTAACTCCTTACCTTTGTGTTTTTGGTGTAAAAATGTGCTCAGACTATGGGGGAAACCAACAAGAGTTTTTACCCTCCTTACCTCTGCATTTTTGGTGTAAAAATGTGCTCAGTGTTGGAACACATATATATTTTTATAAACTTTAGACTTTAAATAGATTTCTTTCCCATTTAAATAAAAACAACGCACACTTGATTCTCACCATTGATGAAATCTTCCTCCTAATCAAACGATCCTAATCTCTTAGGAGTTATGGAGCCACCTACTCTTTAAAGAGTCAAATCACTAAATAATACTTCGGAGTTTTGTACTTCAGGCATTTCAACATGCCTCACCTTCAGAATCCCAATACGAGAAAAGCGTTTGATCCTAGTCACCATATACACATACCTTCCTAAGCTTTAACATGTCACTGCGGGAAGCGACCCTTCGGGAAAACGACAAAAGATATAACTTGTAAATCTACGAAATGCGAAGCCCCGAAATATTAAACCTTGGTTAAATAAAATAATCTCAATTAAAGGTAATTAATAGCGTCGTGCACTCGGAGTTTGGATATTCACCATCCATCGCATTCTAAATTTGTGAAACCCAAACTCTTGAAATGTCTTAAGTGTTAAACAGAGTTAATTAAAGATTAAAGACAATTAACGAGTAATTAATCACTTCATGGTTTCGAGCTTCAGAAATCATATAGCAAGATGTTATCGGATACCTCGAGGTCCGTAGGCCCGAAAAGAGTCAAGGATAAATATGATTAATTAACAAGTTAAACACTATTATCTCATGTTAATTTTTCGTTAAACCATAGTTCGGGTAAATTCAAATTTCATCTATGAATTTCCTGATCACAAACCACCAACCATTAATGACATTAATAGTCGATCTAGAGAAAATGATTTCAAATAAGATCTCGGAACACCGCCCAAATATTTTCATTAAAGGAAATAAACACATTTTTAGTGAAGGTATATGCAAATTGATGCACTTAAGGTGAAAAATATATTGCATTATGAATTCCATTCGCGTTTTTCATAGAGCAAGCTTAGCAAGATAAGAATTTTTATGCATTTGTTGTGACAGGTAAAACAGTGTTGAGTTTACTACTATCATGGCTCCACAGAAAATGGTTAAAGGGACTGGTGAGAGCTCGAGCTGAAACACAGATGTCCTCTCGAACACATCATCGAGAGCTGTGGAGACCATAAAAACTTCAAAACAGGTCTGTTATATCCTACAATACGAGTTGAACAACTTTTCAAAAGAGTCAGATTATGAGGGGGCCGAAACTCAAGTGACTGAGGCTCATGCCGTATAATGGCATGATAGGTTGGGCCCTGGAGAACGTTGACGTCGCGACCAAAACCATCTACAATTCACAGAAGATTGTTGTTGGATATTTCCATCCAGAACATATACAGGTGATGTACAAATTGTCCCCAACATTCAAACATAGTTATAATGCCGCTTTCTTAAAGGAGTTCAATGAAGAAGAGTGCCCAGAAGATGTAAAGAATTACCCTGATTTGATCAAAGATTGGTGGGCACGCCCTGAGAAATTCAGAGCAGACACCCATGGAATATACGCCACTACACCATTAGACAATCATATGATGTATGTGGCCATGATGCTGTGTCGACATTTCAGGAGAGAAAACTCTGCCCACTTCCTGTTACCATGGGTACCTATCATGCATGAAGTTGCAGAGGATTTTTCCTTCAATTGGGCAAAGATATTATCAGACTGTTTGTCCAAGGAAATTGTTGAATATCAGACATTGAAATCCAAAGGACGACATGCCCCATTTTACATGTCTTCATACCTAATGGATGTTGTTTGTTTTATGATGCCTTTCCCTTTGATGGGCTGGAGCTGGACTCTGACCAGTGCTGAACCAATACATTTTTATCATTCAAATCTATGGGAAGATAAAGAGAAAGATTTATTCTATGAAATTTTCAATTATGTGGTGGGGTCGATGCATATCGCTATATTTGGGTGCCCACCTCCTAGGATTTCTGACAAAATAGTGACTAACCTGGGGAAGATAGCAGATTGGTACATTGAAGAGAATTTCTCTTATATCAGGGTTTTTGGTTGTTTGGTCCCTCCACGTGCCTTGCTTAATTTTCTACCAGATCAATTGGTGTGCCATGAACTAGCGCATCACACTGTGTTTGGGGGAATTAGTAAGGAACTGAAGGCATTACAGAAAAAGGTATGGCCCACTTTTCCCTTGCAGATTGGTATGTTTTCACTGTTAGATTTTGGCCACTCAAAAGAAGAGGTTGTGGCCCTGGAGGAAATCAAGCTTGTCAATATTGAATTCAAGAAACATGATCCTCAGAAAATCGTGGGGAATCACATGGCCCTTTACAATTTGAAAAGATATGAGCATGAAGATTCTCCCCAGGATGAGATATTTCAAGTGACAATATCCTATCGGGAAGTTTAGAGCTGAGTCCAAAATCTGCCTCCAGACAAATTGGTCGAATTCTATAATTTCCAAAGGAACTGAAGAAATGGCCTTCCTAAATTCTTTCAGGGAGAAACCCCAACACCTCTAGGTACACAGAAAATTGAGGTCCACAGTTTAGAAACAAGGAGCTCCAATGGATAGGATGCTCAAGAAAATTTGGAGAAGATTGAGGTTTTAACTAAGAAAGGGGAAACCACATTGAAAAATCCACCAAGTGATAGAGCTAAAGCTCAGACTAGGTCTTGATAAAAAAGGGAGAAGAAAATCCATCATCCACGCCAAGAAAATAGGCTACTGACATAGCCAAGAAACATCCATCCACCGATATAGGAAGCCCTATCCAATCTATTACACCTTTATAGCTCATTAGAGGGAGCCCGAGTGCTGAAGCAGTATTCATAGAAGATCTTACGCCTATTTCAGTTGAAGAGATGCCTCCTTCCGACTTCTTTTTCAGCAAGAAGAGGAGAGCCATAGTGAAAAGAGAAACGCACCAAAAGGAAGGTGAAATTGTCAAGAAACATAGGGTGTTATTGAATGGGAAGGACTTAGAAGAGGCAGACTTCACTATGGAAGTGGCAGGCTCCTTGGTATCTTTTTCCACAACAAATCATTATTCAGTTGGGAACCTAAAGGAACAATTGAAGCAAAAGGATCTGTTGGTGAGACAATTGAAAAATCAATTAAAGACTATGGAACAGAAGGTCGGGACTAAGATGAATAAGGGTTTTGAGCAGACTAGAGCCTGTGACAGATAAGAAATCTAGCAGCTCAAATTGAGTCTCGACTAAATGCACAAGAACGTACAGGCATGTAGAGAATGGCTCATTCAACATGGAGAGTTGGTAAAACAACTATAGGCCAGAATAAACCTAACTGAAAACATGGATGTAGATATGGAAATTTTCCAAGCCCAAGCACTAGAGGTGCACGAGAAACTGGAATCAACACAACAAAGCCTTTTCACCAAGGTAGAAACTGTCCAAAACCATTTTCGGGTGGTAGACCAATCCTTAAATAACATTTGATTCAAGGAGAGAGAGGCTATCATTGCTCGAGCTACTTTCTAGGAAGCAGTTGTGTCATCAGCAAGAGAGGAAGTAGCCATGGTCTCTAGATTGTCTCTTTCGGAGCAAACTAGAGGCAATATAATACTGAAAACTTGGGAGGCTAACATAGTTGAAAGTAAAATAAAAGCTAAGGAAGTGAAGAAAGCTTGTGAAGAGGTGTTTTATTCACTTGATAGAGAGTCACTGGGCCTAGTAAAAGATAATATCTCTGAAGTCCTAGGGAAAGTTGATATAAAAAAAAATCAACTTGATTTCAAGACAAACATGGAAGAGGCTCGGGCTGAAATCTTGCAGTTGAAACAAATTGATATTACCCAAATCAATAAATGGATAGTCAATCCTAGTCTGCAGTTACAATCTTTATCTTCAGAATACAAGAGGATGGAATATAGGTTGCCTCACTTAGAAAATAAATTATATACTTTTGAGGTGAATGACACCATGGATCCTTCCAGATTGGTGGTGCAGTTCGTAGGCAAATTGTTGGTTGTGGAGCCTGATTATCTTCCTGATTTATATGTCTTTTTCTTTGAGCCATGTTTATACCCCATGAAGTATTTACACCCCAGAAGTATGTACACTCTTCCACGCGGAGGAGTGCAGAGGGGGGGTGCCCCCTCTGCGAGGTCCGGGGGGCCTATCCCCCTAGCTGGGGGGTCTGGGGGCAAGCGGGCCCCCAGCGGGGGTTTGGGGGCAAAGCCCCCGAAGCAAAAATTGCCTTGTAAAAGTATATTGTAATTTCATTGTAAATCTGGACCATTCATTATAAGGTCGCAGATCTNTTGACTTGTAAAAGTATATTGTAATTTCATTGTAAATCGGGACCATTCATTATAAGGTCGCAGATCTAACGGTAGAGATTATGTTAGGGTTTTTTGCCCTAGAAGGAAACCCTCTTTTATGAGGGAAATGTATTGCGGCTATGGATGGTGGTGAATATTTTATTCTGAGAGAGGAGACTGTGAGAGAAAGAAGAGGAAGTTACAACAGGTTTTGTTGTAGGTTGTATCCCTTCATTTGCTGGATAATAATAAAGGAAGGACCTGGCAATTTCTCTGGTGGACGTAGCCCACACTGGGTGAACCACGTAAATCTGTGTCTCTCTTGTATTGTGTGTCTTCTGTGTTTTGTTTCTGCATTTGTTTTATTTTATTGCTCCACGGTCCTGTTTTTCTAACACAAATGTGGGCAATGTGTCGAGCAAGGAAAAGCCAACACGTCTGGGAACAAATGAGACAATGTGGGCATGTCATGTATCCATATCATGATTAGAGACCAGCTGTTTCTGAGTTAGAGAACAAGAAGAAGAAACGTCTATGCCAGCATGGCGAAGAGAGAGGAGAGATGCAAGTGAAGCGTTTCAAATTTCACATATTGTAATATTTACTGTTTTTGAAATTAGGAAAATTCCAACCGCTTAGGGTTGAGAACATTTTTGTATAAATACATATTTTGAAGACTTAGCACAGGCCGCTTCTTGCTGAATGTAATAGATAAAATCTTTTTTTATGAGAATTAATACAAGTGCAGACTGAGATTCCAACCTTTGTGCAGTTTGAGTTATGTGTCTCTCATGTGTTTCATAATTCTAGCTTTCTATATGTCATTCCTTGATGAGTGAGTGGTTGCAACTTAGTACTACATCTACTCTAATCACATTTTATCAGTTATTTGATAAGTAGGCAGTTTTTCCTCTGTATTCACTGTAAGTAAATACAAGACCTGCAAGCTACTTGGATCATTGTATCTTATATCCTTTCAAGGGTGCATTATTTATTTTCTTCTACTATGAGCAAGATAAGATTCATCGTGTATTGATGCCTCATTTTTTTTAAGAGTTTTGTAAAATTTCTCTCATATCATTTGATTTTATAAATCGACTTTGACGTCAAAAGACGACCTTTGTTCTGTTCTATCATTAATTTCATTTGAGGATTAATTCTTATATAACTAATGGAAGAAAAAGAACCTTTCAAAATATCCCTTTATATTCCTGATGTCTTGACATTACTCTTTGAACCTTAAGTGTAATCTCAGGAACAACACTCAGAATGTGGGGGAAACCAGCATGCGGTTATACCATGTTTATCTTTGCATATTTTTTGTGTAAAATGTGCTAGCTCATGGGGGAACTAGCATGAGTTTTTAACTTCTTTATCTCTGCATGTTACTCACTATTTTTTCCCAGAACTTTCCTCGTTATCTCTGTCTTGTTGGGGAATTTACCAACTCTACATTTTCCTTCATTTCTCTGAGTTATTAAGTACCAATAATTTTCTTATTCCGACACTTTTGTTTGTCATTAGAATATGCCCTGCACATTGGAGTGTCCTTTAGTTTCATTTGATTTAAGTTAGTAATATTCAAAGGCAGATATCTTCTTTCAATGCGATCATATAGTTTTATTTGTATCATTTTCCTTATGATGTCTAGAAGTCTTCAAGTTTAATATTCGTTGTTAAGTGTCATTTCATATCTCAATGTTAATTTTAATGAGCACTTTAGATATCTATGACTTGTCAATAAAAGGCTCTATTGAATGCTTGATTTATTTTGGGGTCGGTATATAAATGAATGAAAGAATTCTATTTGCGCATGCACTATAGTTGATGTATCGAATTTACTTGAGTATGAATTAAATTGTTGAAGGACTACTATAGATTAATAGCACCTAAGTTGGGGACTTTACAATGTAAATTGTAAGCCTCATTGAAAAACATGACTACTTTACACATGAATTGGAATTGATACTTATTTTGCGCCATGTATTAAAAGAGATGTATTGAATGTTTGGATGTGATTTGATTACATGAGAACCTTGATTAATGTTGATGTGTGATCAATTTAACAATTATATTGCTTGCACACCTTGAAAATGTAGAGGGGTGATTACTTAAGTAAATAAATCATTCGTGCACCACGATATAAATGTTGATGAATTTCATGTTATGAACAACGATGATGTATAACGATATGTGTATAATTTACTAATGCTTCCCTTAAATTGATGTATGATTGGTTGATTAGATATATTGGTTGCACCATGATATAAATCAATAGTTTTCTTTGGTGAAATGAATAATTAATAATTGATGAATGATTGAGTTATAAATTTACCTTGCGCCATGGATTATGTTGTGATTAAATTATTGGATTGCTTGTGCATTGGATTAACGATGGATGTAAAATGATTTAGCTTGATTACCGCACGCCTTGAAATAATGTTGATGCATGATTAATTTAGTAACAAAATGTACTTGTGCGCCTTAATTTAAGTGGGCGTGTGATTGCTTCATCATTATTCTTTTGCACCTTGAATTTAAATGTTAACTAATCTGGCGTCATGAATTTATTAGATATATGATTGATTTAGTGACTAGCTTTCTCTTGCACCTTACTTAAGTTGACATGTGATTGTTCTAGAATTGTTTACTCTTGTGTGCAACGGATATTTAATTGTTGATGTATGATTGATAATGATATTGATTATCTTTGCGCCATGATTAATTGATGAATAGGATTGATGGATTGATCTAGTTGATGATTGGACTTGTTTGTTAGTGGGATGTAGATACCTCCTTGTTCCACATAACAATCACTAGCCCTGAGACCTTAAATGGTTAAAATAAATTGGAAACTGGGCTTGAGCATTGCTTATATGTCCTGGAGGTCCTAACCTTGTAGGGTAGGTCGGGCATGTTATGCTCCACAGTGTCCCAAGGCTGAGAATGGAAACTGACGTAGGTAACCTCGAACCACTTAGGATTTAGTAGCTAGCCCTACCAAATCAAAGAGGGATCTCTCTATGATCTTACAGTAAAAATATGACTAAAGAGGGTAAAAGGATATTAGGCTAGGTATGAGCTCTAGGGTTTTGAAATTTAGGGTTTTAGCTAGATCGGGAGGAGAGGCGAAGGAAACTAGGTCAGATCTAAAAGATTTCAGTTGCAGGGATATCAAGGGGCATGGTAGGTTTGTTCAGTGACACTTTGAGGTTGTCAATTGTAGTGTAGGGTGGAAAAGCAAAGGTTCAAAATGAGCATGACAAGCGTGAGTTCATTTATTAAAATATGAATAACATAAACATGAAATTCCTAACAAAACATAGCATAAACTTTGTGAATTATGTTTAACATATTATAGGAAGATCACTGAAAGAAAAGATATGGAAACAAGGAGAATTAAGTTTTCATAAAA
The DNA here is from genome assembly GCA_032191745.1 of Picea mariana. Classification (NCBI taxonomy): domain Eukaryota; kingdom Viridiplantae; phylum Streptophyta; class Pinopsida; order Pinales; family Pinaceae; genus Picea; species Picea mariana. The sequence goes on from JASDQU010020029.1 coordinate 13,277, forward strand.
AAGAATTACATAAGAAAAAAACTACCATGAAATAATACCACATGAATCCCTATAGAATAGCTGTAACTGGCCTTGTATTTCTACAAAAATAAACTGTACCCAAGGCTCCAAATCTTCTACTCTCTGATGTCCAACCCTTTTGTTGATTTCATTTGGTCTACATATAGATTGTAAAATAACTTTTCTCATCCAAAGGGTCGAATCCTACCCCCTAGGAACTGATTACAATATTTTCTCTAACCATGCCAAAAGCTAGGGAGGTTAGAAACCAACTCCCTATTTAGACTCAACTGACTTAGTTGACTTTTCCAAACATTAATTATCAAAAAATTTACATGGAATGACTTTAACCATAATTATTACACTCAATTACATCAATTAAACTCTMATCATGACAAATTACATCAATAAATTTTGACCTTGACTCACAAAACTCGAAATCGAGCCTTTTTCTCAGAAGCACAGCGTAATCCTGCAGAAGTGCAGCATGCAGGATAAAAGCATAGCATGGTCTGGGAGGAGCCCTTTGGGGATCTTTTATGCATATTTTTTCTGAAATAATGGTTGTAGGAGATATCTCTAGATGTGTAGAAGACCTATAAACTTTGAAACCTGCAAAAATCCATCTCCTTGGCTTCCAAAAACACAACCTCCCAAGATGACTCCAGCAGCGTAGCGAGGGGTCCAAAAAGGTGGCAGAGACATGAAATTTGACTAGTTTTTTTTACTTTTCCTTAAAAAATATAAGCTGACCTGGACAAGAAAGTACATATCTGTGATGTAGAGGTCAAGTTCTATCCAACCATGCAAAATTTTCATCATTTAGATGCTTTAAGAAAAAGCACAGCGAAACTATGCAGAAGCATAGTGAAGGAAAGAAAAAGCAAGTTTTCACCACTTGTTGAAGAACATAAGTCTAGGAAAGCTTATGAGAATGTCCACTTACTTGAAGAGAATATAATTGAGCCTGGAAACTGCTGATCAAACCCTCGGATGCTTATATTTTCCTCCTTTTTCAAATGAGCAGCATGAAAACCAGAAACGTAGCGTGGGGTACCAGAAACATAGCGTGGGAGGAAATCAAGGGTTTAGATGGAGTATTTCGATGCCCTGGTGGCTGAGATGAACCTTGATGGTGGAGAGGTGTTTAAGAAAGCTGAAATGAAGAATGAGAATGTTAGGATGGTCCTTTAATGGCTTTGAAAGTCAATTTTTGCAAGTGGCATCATGTGATGTGACTGCATCATGATTTTTTATGTGGAACATTACCTTACCTTTATTTCATTTGTCCCTAAGGTGATAACTCCCATGA
>JASDQU010020031.1:9421-20156 GCA_032191745.1 Picea mariana
TCGGTATGAAGACCCTGGGTTGAGCCATCACTTTGATATGTACTTTGCCCAGGTTGCGATGGAGTTTCTTTTGAACAATGACACATATACTGTTACATAGATCCACTTTGTATTGGTCGTGGCTATGTCTTGTCATCTCATAGATCCACTGTGTATTCTTCGTGGCTACAATCAGTTCATGTCATAAGAGTATAGATCCACAGTGTATTTTCAGTGGATATACCTTTTTATCAATACAATTATGGATCCACAGTGTATTTTATGGTGGCCATATCTTGCAAGTCTTTATCACCCAAGCATAGGTATGCCTGCCTTGGGTTTGAAACATGTCATAATATTTGTTGGATGTTTGTGTGCATCTTTTGTCAGGTTCTCTACATCTATACCCTTGCTTGAAAGTCTACAAAGCATTTCAATTATTAGTTCTCATCTTATAACTTCATACTTTGGGGGGCAATCTGTTACACATTGAAATTACTCACTTCGATAGTGTCGCGAGTGTCATCATTATAAGTGTCGCATTTTGCTTACAAGTGTCACAAGTGTTAAAGAAAGCATACTGCCATGATGCCTATGTCATGCCTATAACGACATGAGAAGGACACTTGAAACACCTCAAACATTTGATTTGGAAGAGGAGAAATGAGTCAGCAAGCTTATAAACCTTTTGCCATCTGAAAGCAACCCAAAGACTAAGTTTTTGGAGGGGAGCGCTCCTCTATAACTATCTCAGGAGTGTTGGCGCCCCTCCATAAGCCATCAGGGAGCATTATAGTGCTGCATAATCCCTTTTGCAAGAGCGGTCCTACCTTTAGGAGTGCTGGCACTCCCCTATGCACTACTAGGGAGCGCTACAATGCTCTGATGGCCCTTTTGAGGGAGCACTGCCTATTCTGGGCAGTAGTTAAGTTGTTGAGATGAATGGTGGGAGGATCCTTTCATTCTTGGAAGGAAGTTGGATTCGAATCCTCAATCAAGCCATGATCTTAGGGCATATCCCTAACTGAAGGAGGAAAATCCTCAACTCACCCTAAAGATATCTCAAGTTGTTGAGCCTCTCCAAGATAATATAAACAAGCTTTCTCATGGTGAAAGAGGACGGAAAAGGGAGAATCACACCAAACTTATGATCTTATAAGTGGTGCTGGAACATATATATTTTGGAAGCAAGAGACCTATGATCTCATAGGGAGTAATCGGTAAAGTTATCATCATTCAGATCGTGGATCTTTTGAGCAAGGGGTAGACAAGGAGGACTTGACGAAACTGTTGCAATCCATCTACGGCTGTAAGCAATGTTTTGTCCTCATTAATATAATTTTCTTGGCCTGTTTCTTTCTAATTCATGTTCAATCTCACATGAATTTGTCTCTTTAGTAGATAGACCTATTTCGGACTAATCTTGATAGAGTAGAAAGTGGTCGTACTTTGTTTGTCTATAGGGTTTATCGAGGAGCTCAAGATCAGAGTTCAAATCGGAGCGTGCAGGGACAAACACCGGTAAAAGGTACTTATTTTCTCCTTCCTCCTCACACACTAGTCCACCTATATCTAAAAGGAAGTCAGTGACCATGATAAACACTTTCTGTCTTAGAGTTAAGAGTCTAGCTCTTTGAGGAGATCTACCAGTCCGTAGGGAGATTTTCCTTCAACACTCGCTAGAATGGTGGCAACTTATCTATGAGAAGAGATGTGATGACTACACTCATTCACAATAAGATGATGTTTAGAATGAGGCTCTAAAGGCCTTTTTAAAATAAATAAAATCTAGATCCCTAACCCCAGAAGATGAAAATCCAAAACGTTTGTTGGCCCAATGGGGATAGTTGATATGTCAACTTCTCGAGGGCGTAAATTTTGCATACAATCTCCGTTTGGGGTGTTCGATATCTCGTCGAATAGGTCTATCCAAGAAGTACAACTTTTTTTGAGGGATAAGGATTGTCGATAAAATCCCTTGGCCCCCCAAAAGTTAAAAAAAAAAAACTTCATTTAGGGCCTCAAAATGGCCCCAGAAGTTTGGGACTCGAAAAATTGTAAAAATATTCCAAAATGAAAAAAAATTCTTTGATAAAGTGGAATAGGTGGGTGTCCACTGATATCCATCTGGATAAATCCTCCCTCCTTAGGAAGAAATCATCTCCATTACGTTAAGTTCTAATGGGATATGGGGAAGTGTTTGCTGAATCTGAACCTTGGTGAGCTACTTGCCTTGCTAGAGAAGTTGCGTTGCTTGGCTTGTGGAATGCTATTGTGAACATGATGTTGGAGGGGTTGGAACTTCTTATCCAGTATGATAGCATGAGATGATGGCATGTAGAAGGAATATTTTTTCTTTGCTTCAATCTTGTTGACCTATTTTTGTTGGATAGAAGGTGTTTGGACCAAGGCTGTAGTGGTCACAATGTCATTTTGTTCACCTTCTGCCCAAATCATGAAGTAGTTGAACTTTGTCATATGAGAGACGAATTTGCTCCACTATTTTGTTGAAACAATAGTTAGAACTACCTCTGGTATCCTATAGATGTGATCTACCAGAATAACAATGACACTACAGGGTCGAGACTCATCAACAATATGGCGCTTCCACATATATGGCTGGCACAAAATAGCATCAAAGACATCCAACAGGGAAACATCTCACAATACCTCATCCTTGAAGGGATTGATACCATAGGATACATGACACTGTTGTTTGACATGAAGATCTCGTCCCTAGCGAAGCTACCCGATGTTGTATGGATGTGGGTGTGGTGTTGTTAGAAATTCCAACTATTTGACGACCTCTGCTGAGATGAGGTTCTTTGGGCTTCCACTATCAACAATGAAATGAAATGGGGTCCCATTTATCCACATCTATGAATGTAAGAGTCACTACTCCTCTCCAAGATCTGATGGTTCTTCCATTTGGATCGTTGTGGTGGTGACAATGGCAGTGGGGTTTGTGTCGATGATCTGTCTCCTTCCATTATTTACTAAATCATATTTCAAATCAGGGTTTGACTCTTTTTCCTTGATCTCGGCCATGAATTACTTTTTTGAGTGACATTCATTAGTGTTGTGCCAGGGGATTTTGTGGAAATCACACCATTTTCTAGTGTCCTTCATCTTTCCATTACCCTTCTTTTCCTGTGGCTTGGACTGGTTTTTTGGAGGCTGGTTGTTAGGGTAGTCTTTACCATAATTTGGTTGTTGCATATTCACAGACCCAAACTCCTGTTTATTCTGGTGCTTAAATTTTTTCTCGATTTTAATAGCATATCGATAAGAAACTCCCCATGATAAGATGTCTAGAAACTCCATTTCGGTTTGGATGTACCAAATTTTGCTTAGAATATTTTCTACCCAACTTGGTGAGCATGGTCCATATCATGTATTGGTCTTCATAGTTTCCAACAGGGTAATATTGTTCCTTGATGACATCTATGAAAGATTCCCAAGTGGGTTTGTCCTTGAACATTCCAGAATCCTGTGTGGAAATTTGATCACAATAAGTTTCCCACCAATGTTTGACACAGGGAGAGCCTTAAGGAGCGCAAAGGTGATATTTTCCCTATTTTATAAATTGTGCAAAAAGAAATAACCTTCTAGGAAATTTAACCATTTTTCCAGAGCATCCGCATCTATCTGACCTTCAAATACAAGAATATCAAAATTAACTTGTAACTTGAAAGGAGTGGTGCCTCAAAAGTGGCTACTTGATGAAGACACATCCATTTTTATCAGTAGGCGTCGAAGGATGTGGGAAAAATTCTCCATCATTTCGTCCCTCGGTTGTGTGAGAGATTGCTTGAGCAACAAATTAATAAAATCTTCTGCTCCCGCATTTCTCTTTTATTCCACCATGGAAGGCTGCTTGGGCTGGTTTTCCTCAAGATAAAATAGCTCAAGACCCAACTCTCTATATCGTGACCTCGTCAGGGACATGTGCTAATAAATGACAAGGAACAACCTGCTCTGGTACCACCGATCCAAACGATTTTGCAAACGAAATGAAGGCGGAGATATAATAACGAAATATATAGAAATATTGCAAGAGATCCAATAATATAATAGGTATATAACAAGTGGCATAGATATACAGTAATACACAATTTCTATTAATAAGTGAAATGTACATAACTGTAAAATTACAGAGTGATTACATAGTGAAAGACTCGCTAGAATGGTGGCATCTTATCTATGAAAAGAGATGTGATGGCTACGCTCATTCACAAAAAGATTATGTTTACAATGAGGCTCTTAAGACATTTTTAAAATAAAGATAATCCAAAACCCTAATCCCGGAGGATGAAAATCCAAATGGTTTGCGAGCGCTGATGGGGGTAGTTGATACGTCAACTTCCCGAGGGCATACATTTTTCATATGATCTTTGGTTTGGGTGTTCGATACCTTGTCGAAAAGGTCTATTCGATAAGTACAACTTCCATTTGGGCTAAGGTATTTTAGAAATAAAACTTACCCCCTAAAAGTCCAAAAAAACGTCATTTAGGGCCTCAAAATGGCCACAGAAGTTTGGGACTCGAAAAATTGTAAAAAATTGCCAAAATGGAAAACTGTTCTTTGAGCCAGTGGAAAACATGGGTGGCCATCGATATCCATCTAGATCATAGGTTCACCTAGGATTCCTCCCTTGTGTTGTATTTATCCTTAACTAAAGCGAGTGGGAGGGTTTATCTAAAGTGACAATAGGTAGACTCTCCCGCATTTATCTTCATCTCGTGGATTGGGTCAAGCTTTTCCCAACCTACAGTTGGCACAATAATAAGAGGAAAATGAGGTGGAAATTGCCACTTTATCCGGAATGCCTAGATTCCACACCATCAGAGTCATTGACGTACTATGAGGACAGGGGCTTACCAGTCTGATTAATGGTGGGGCAACCCACTATTTCATTATTCTAGCTTGGGTATCTAGGAGACGAATAACTACTGAGGACTTTGAGGGATCCTGTGTAGCAGTGCCCGATGGGTATAATGTGTCATGAACAAAGAAGAATTCCAAGTTGGCCGTGACATTGGGAAAATACACTTTGACCGATGAATTTTATGTTGTCGACTTGGTATAATCCAATATAGTTTTGGGAGTCCAGTGGCTTCAAATTTTTGGAGACATCGCGCCAAATCATAAAGTAATGAAAATGAAATTTTTAATGCCAGGAGGTAAACATGTTGTTATGATTAGCATGCCAAATAATGCCTCTATGGTTGTATCAAATAAAAGGATGGAAGCCATTTTAGAGTGAGGATATATAACATATGCAACTAAGTGTTTTATCACAGAACAAGTAGATGTAAAGAGATGACAACATCATCATGCATATATTCAGGCCTTGTTGAGTAGACGTGACAAGGTCTTTGGGTAGATACCTCTTGGGAGACCACCAGATAGAGGCTTTGAAAATACTATGTAGTTGGAGGAGGGAGCCAAACCAGTCATAACTACCCCTTACATGCATCCCAAGAAATTCAAATATGAAATAGAAAAGGCCATCAAGGAGTTACTTGAGATGGGGCATATTAGACCCAATTCCAGTCCTTTCACCTTTTCATTGGTTTTGGTTAAGAAGAAGGATGGAACAATGAGAATGTGTATATATGATAGGGTCCTGAATAAAAAGACAATAAAAAATAGGTACCCTATATCGAGGATCGATGATATTTTGGATGAGCTAAATGGAGCAGTATACCTTTCGAAGATTGACCTTCAATCTGGTTACCATCAAATTAGGGCCAGAGAAGGATATATTCACAAAAATTCTTTCAGGTGCCATTATGGGAACGATGAGTTATTGGTTATTCCATTTGGGATGACCAATTCACTTGCTACATTTCAGTCATGCATGATCACTTATTTAGAAAGTAGTTGTAGAATATTTTTTTGGTATTCTTTGATGATCTATTGATATATAACAAAATATGGGAGGAACACTTGGGGAACCTAGAGGAGATTTTAAGCATCATGGAGGAGCAGTAATTGTATGCCAAAGAGTCCAAGTGTGAATTTGGCATGACAAAGTTTCTATACTTGGAACACATGGTCAGTTCATAGGGAGTGTAGGTGCACAGGGAGAAAATGCAGGCTATATTAGATTGGCCACCACCCAAAAATATCACACACTTGTGTGGCTTCTTTGGGATTTGCAGTTATTACAAATGGTTTTTGAAAGGGTTTTCATAGTTGGCCACACCACTCACAAACCTAAAAAAAAAGGAGAATTCATATGGACTAAATAATCTCATAAGACATTTGATCACATGAAGGAAGTGATGAGCACCTGCCCAGTTTTAACACTTCCTGACTTCACTAAGCCCTTTGTACTTGAGTGTGATGCATCTGGTGAAGGGATAGGAGTAGTTTTGATGCTGTAGAGGCATCTAATTGCATACGAGAGCATGAGGTTCTTGGAGAGGGAGAAAATTTATTCCATCTATGACAAAGAGATTCTCACCATCATGCATGCCTTGGCAAAGTTTCGACAATATTTGGTAGGTGGGAAATTCATGGTTAAAACAGACCATAAAAACTTGAGACACTTCATGGGGAAAAAGGACTTGAATGAAAGGAAACAGAAGTGGGTTAGAAAATTGCAGGCCTATGAATTTGACATCGGATATGTCAAAGGGAAGAAAAATGCAGTAGCCGATGCTCTTTCTAGAAGGCCAAAGATGTGTTCCCTCACAAAGAATTTAACTGATTGGAAACCCCATCTAGTGGTGGAATATTCCAAGAAAAAGTTTGGTAGTGAAGTGATGGAACAAAATACACAGGATGATAGGTATAAGGAGGTGGATGACATCATCTAATACAAGGACCGTATATATCTATTTCTGGAGTCTTCACCAAAGGAAAAGATCATGGAGGCTAGGGACAATACACCATTGGTAGGACACTCGAGATATTTCAAAACCTACAGGAAAATCATGGAGATATTCACTTGGAAGGGCCTTAAAGATGATGTGCTGAAGCAAGTGAGAGAGTGTGTGACTTGTTAGTAGAACACGTCAGAGCATATCCATCCTGCAGGATTATTACAACTGTTGCCCATTCCAAAGCATAAATGGGAGAGTATATCCATGGAATTTATCACAGGGCTTCCAAAGGTCCAGGGCATAGATTGTATCTATGTAGTGGTCGATCAATTGACCAAATTTGCATACTTATTTTCCATATCCTCAGAGTATAAGGAAACACAGTTAGCAGATCTACTCTTTAGAGAGGTATTCATATTTCATGGGCTACCAAAATATATTATCAGTGACAGGGACAACAAGTTCCTCAGTGACTTTTTGGAGGAGTTGTTCAGATTGGTTGGCATAGAGGTGACCCCCAACACTAGTTATCACCCTAATACATATGGGAATATAGATATTGTGAATAAATGACTTGAGGGATATTTACGTAACTATGTGTAGGGGAAACATAAAACATGTGTGAAGTGGTTGCATATGGGATAACACTGCTACAACACCACTCATCACATGTCAATTGGCATGACACCATTCATAGCATTGTACGAGTACAATGATCCTTCCTTTGTTGAATTTAAATTTAAGGACAAAAGAGCTCCCAAAGACAAGGATTGGATCCAAGAGAGCTAGGACATACTCAAGGCTCTCAAGGACAACTTAGAGATGGCCCAAAATTAGCAAAAGATATATGCAGATAGACACATGGTCAAACACACTTTCAAGGTGGGAGACTTGGTTTTCTTGAGGCTACAACCATATAGGTAGTCTTCATTGAAGAAGAGCATAGAAAAAAATCTTAATCCAAGTTTCTATGGGCCTTACAGGGTGGTTTGAAAAGTTGGCGAAGTGGTTTATGAATTGGAGTTGCTGGAGAGAGAAACAAAATCATAATGTGTTTCACGTCTCATGTCTCAAAAAGGAATTGGAACAACAAGTCACCACTTTGGCAGAGATACCTCCATTGGATGAGGAGGGGTAGTTAATACTGGTCCCCGAGGATGTATTGGAGATTCGAGAGAGGAAAATGCACAACATGATGATTCGAGAATACCTCATCATATGGCGAGATTTACCAGCATAGGATGCCAAGTTGGAGGGTGAACGGTTATTACAACATCCAAATTTGTAGTTGCTTGAGGAAAAACAATATTAGGAAGGGAGGACTGTAATGTACCTTTCCAAATGAGTCTTCTGGACGAATTGACAAAATGGCCTAAGTAATTCCCTTGGGCCATAGTTAGGGAATTAAAAAAGGGAATTAATTAAAAACTAAAGGTGACATTGATTAAAGTGGAAAAAAGGCACCTAAGTGACTAAGTGGAATGTGAAAAGTTATTTAAATTGATTAAAACGTAAAAAGGTCTCAAAAGAGTCAATGAATGAATAAAGGGGGAAAACAAGGGCACCCTCTCTCATTCTTGTATTGACATTTTCTAATTTCTCATTGAGTGAGCTTATTGTGGCTTTGAAACTCTTGGGGACAAAAACCTAGGAGGAATTTTCAGGGATTGGCTTCGGTGGTGAGACCATCCACCCTAGTTAGTCACTTGGAAGAAGAGATCAATTCAAATTTCTTTAGTGGGATTCAATTGTGGTGGAGTTTATTTATTTAACAACTAATATTTTATTACAAAGTCGGTTTTCTTCAAAGTAGGGTGATTTTGGGTTAGAGGTTGAGTATTGGGAATTGTGGTTTCCTTTTCCTTGAGTGTGGGTCGAGATCATTCCTTGCTGGACAAGTTAGAGACTGTTGGGGGTGAATTTCTTACCTCTAGGCCAATTTTCTTGTAGTGGGGGTGAGTTTGTATGTGCTGGGGACATTTACTTAGATCCAGGTAGTGTATTTATCTTGTTGGTCTGACCTTTCTCACTACTGGTTGAGTATTTTTGTTGGAGGGTGGAGTTTTCTATGGTTGAGGTTGTTTTATTCATGCTGAGAGATTTTCCTTACTGTGAAAGATAAATATGTTAAGGGAGGATCGAGGTCCTACATAAGAGGATGTATTTCCCCATCCTTTGACTGCTGGGACAAGCTACTTGTTATTGGGCCGATCCATCCTTTGTTGGCTAATTTTTTTTGTTGAATAAGTCACACCATTTGTAGTTGTTGTTATCTTGTTGATGAGAGGCGATTTTCTATTGTTAGAAGGGCCATTTGAAGGGGATTTCAACTAAAAAATATTCTAGAATTTTATGTAGCCGCTATCTAGTCTTGTTGGATCTATTTCCCCTCTACTACAGACCTGTAAACGTCCATATAAATATATATCGAGTTTTCTTTACTACTATTGCATTACTTGCTGGTGTTTTTTTTGTACCCTTGTTGTTATAACTAATTGCTGTGATAAACATCTTCAACTTCTAGTACTGATATTTCAATGTAAATCATGTCATAGGATAAATATTTAATGTTCTAGTTGCTTTCATATATGTGTATATTTGGTGTCAAACATATGCCAAAAATGGGGCTGCAAACTGTTATCAAACCTCTACATCAACAAAACACTTGATAACACAATGCAACAAAGTGTTTGACGAAATATCTATACTACAAACTGAGAAAAAAATCCAAAAACATTAGTGGGGTTATTATAGATCATTGCAATGAGCCTTGTGATGGTGTATAAATATACATGGACTAGTCAGAAGGTGAAGAGGTGTGTTGATTTTGAATTATTATTATTATTATTACAATGAGCCTCATGATAGTGTATAAATGTACATTCACTAGTCCCAAGGTGAAAATATGTGTGACATCATCACCATCGTGATAATGTATAAATATGCAATCAAAATCACAAGTTGAAGAGAAGTGTGACATCAACATCACCATCATCATCATCAACAATAATTAATAAATTAGGGAGTTGAAGTGACCAATGCTTTTGGATTTTGTGTTCACATACATATGAACCAATCTTATCACATTATATTATGTGTTGGCATATTTTTCTTATGACATCCCAATCTTATTTACGATTCTTAACTAATGCTTAGGAAGAAATACATATGATTGGAGTATTTTTTCCAAGTAATATATCATGGGAGAAACCCCTAGGGAACTTCCCCTCATTATGAGGATGGGGCCTAGGGTAAATCCTCGATTCTTTAGGGCACAAGGCTAAGCCAACAAATCATGATTAGATTGTATATGTCTCATCAACAATTGGCTCACTAAGAGAAAACATGTCACAAAGTGGGATTTAAACGCAAGTAGGGAGGGTTTCCTCACAACCACTCGAGCTATACCCTATTGACCATTTGATTGGAGCATATGTAATTGAAGTATTATATTAATACTTCCCCTAACTATTAACTCATAAATTTCTTTAAGTACATTTATTTATGTGAGTAGCAAGAAAGAAACCATGGTACTTGAATGGACTTCAACTCTTCATGAATTTATTAATTTTATATGTCTAATTATTGTGAGATAAATATTGTTTGTAAATTACTATATGTATTAAAAGATTTTTCAATTTGGAAGTTATCTTTATGATGCAAGTTCTTAGGTTGACATAGTAATATTTTTTTTTCCACTCTGGTACAGAGATCATCGATAATCGAAATATCTCAATAAGTCACCCTCATCGAGGGTGAGTGTGGGGGTGAGGGGGAGAGAGTGAGAAAATATCATTATTATCTTTTACTTTTGGTTGTTATCTATGTAATTTTGTACACTATCCCACTACAATAACATAGCCTTATTTTAAAATTTTGTTCACATTAATAATCCATCCTTTAATCAGAAAGATGAAAAAAA
>JASDQU010020031.1:20176-38792 GCA_032191745.1 Picea mariana
TCAGGGATTGGCTTCGGTGGTGAGACCATCCACCCTAGTTAGTCACTTGGAAGAAGAGATCAATTCAAATTTCTTTAGTGGGCTTCAATTGTGGTGGAGTTTATTTATTTAACAACTAATATTTTATTACAAAGTCGGTTTTCTTCAAAGTAGGGTGATTTTGGGTTAGAGGCTGAGTATTGGGAATTGTGGTTTCCTTTTCCTTGAGTGTGGGTCGAGATCATTCCTTGCTGGACAAGTTAGAGACTGTTGGGGTTGAATTTCTTACCGCTAGGCCAATTTTCTTGTAGTGGGGGTGAGTTTGTATGTGCTGGGCACATTTACTTGGATCCGGGTAGTGTATTTATCTTGTTGGTCTAAGCTTTCTCACTACTGGTTGAGTATTTTTGCTGGAGGGTTGAATTTTCTATGGTTGAGGTTGTTTTATTCATGCTGAGAGATTTTCCTTACTGTGAAAGCTAAATATGTTAAGGGAGGATCGAGGTCCTACATAAGAGGACGTATTTCCCCATCCTTTGACTGCTGGGACAAGCTACTTGTTATTGGGCCTATCCATCCTTTGTTGGCTAATTTTTTTGGTGTGAATAAGTCACACCATTTGTAGTTGTTGTTATCTTGTTGATGAGAGGCGATTTGCTATTGTTAGAAGGGCCATTTGAAGGGGATTTCAACTAAAAAATATTCTAGAATTTTCTGTAGCCACTATCTAGTCTTGTTGGATCTATTTCCCCTCTACTACAGACCTGTAAACGTCCATATAAATATATATCGAGTTTTCTTTACTACTACTGCATTACTTGCTGGTGTTTTTTTTGTACCCTTGTTGTTATAACTAATTGCTGCGATAAGCATCTTCAACTTCTAGTACTGATATTTCAATGTAAATCATATCATAGGATAAGTATTTAATGTTTTAGTTGCTTTCATATATGTGTATATTTGGTGTCAAACATATGTCAAAAATGGGTCTGCAAACTATTATCAAACCTCTACATCAACAAAACACTTGATAACACAATGCAAAAAAGTGTTTGACGGAATATCTATACTACAAATTGAAAAAAAATCCAAAAACATTAGTGGGGTTATTATAGATCATTGCAATGAGCCTTGTGATGGTGTATAGATATACATGGACTAGTCAGAGGGTGAAGAGGTGTGTTGATTTTGAATTATTATTATTATTATTACAATGAGCCTCATGATAGTGTATAAATGTACATTCACTAGTCCCAAGGTGAAAATATGTGTGACATCATCACCATCGTGATAATGTATACATATGCAATCGCAATCACAAGTTGAAGAGAAGTGTGACATCAACATCACCATCGTCATCAACAACAATAATTAATAAATTAGGGAGTTGAAGTGACCAATGCTTTTGGATTTTGTGTTCACATACATATGAACCAATCTTATCACATTATATTATGTGTTGGCATATTTTTCTTATGACATCCCAATCTTATTTACGATTCTTAACTAATGCTTAGGAAGAAATACATATGATTGGAGTATTTTTTCCAAGTAATATATCATGGGAGAAACCCCTAGGGAACTTCCCCTCATTATGAGGATGGGGCCTAGGGTAAATCCTCGATTCTTTAGGGCACAAGGCTAAGCCAACAAATCATGATTAGATTGTATATGTCTCATCAACAATTGGCTCACTAAGAGAAAACATGTCACAAAGTGGGATTTAAACGCAAGTAGGGAGGGTTTCCTCACAACCACTCGAGCTATACCCTATTGACCATTTGATTGGAGCATATGTAATTGAAGTATTATATTAATACTTCCCCTAACTATTAACTCATAAATTTCTTTAAGTACATTTATTTATGTGAGTAGCAAGAAAGAAACCATGGTACTTGAATGGACTTCAACTCTTCATGAATTTATTAATTTTATATGTCTAATTATTGTGAGATAAATATTGTTTGTAAATTACTATATGTATTAAAAGATTTTTCAATTTGGAAGTTATCTTTATGATGCAAGTTCTTAGGTTGACATAGTAATATTTTTTTTTCCACTCTGGTACAGAGATCATCGATAATCGAAATATCTCAATAAGTCACCCTCATCGAGGGTGAGTGTGGGGGTGAGGGGGAGAGAGTGAGAAAATATCATTATTATCTTTTACTTTTGGTTGTTATCTATGTAATTTTGTACACTATCCCACTACAATAACATAGCCTTATTTTAAAATTTTGTTCACATTAATAATCCATCCTTTAATCAGAAAGATGAAAAAAAATTAAAATCCCCCTCTAAACTACTTGTTGCAACCTTGTTACAGGGAAATTAGTTAGGGGTTACTTAGATACGATCTTAACAAAGAGTTGGTACTTTATTCAMAAAGTAGACACATATATTGGTCTCTTTCCTGATCTAAGATTAAGAGMAAAYATCAAAATAGTTGGACAAAGGATAGAGAAATAGTTGCAATCAACATCTAGGTCCTTTGGTTTGTATGTTAAACAAGAGGATGAACTTTTGACGCTGGAAATATTTAAACTCCTATACACATGCAAACAAAAACACCTTTACTCTTACTTTGGAGAATTTTAATATATAAATGAATTCAATTTGCATCCTAATCTCCAACGTAGATAGGAACATAATTACATGAATTCAACTACATAAATAAACCATAAGCATTCACGTATTTGTATAGTAAAAAAATGGCTGAGGGGGAGGGAGGGGAGAGGAGAAGAGAGATCTGTATTTCAATATTACACAAATAAGTTACAACATGTAGCTATACATGTTTACATTGAGGATGACTTCTTCACTCGAGCATGGATTCAGACCATAGGCCAAGGGGAGCCTCGAAGGAAGGCTCTAAAAAAACCTAGGTATACTAAATCAATTACTTGTAGAGATACAAGGGCCTCTCAAGGAAAAAATATCAATGCTTAAGATCTTTCTCCTACCTTGTCCCAATATATGACAAAAAAATCCTTCCCATCTTCAACCTCTCAATTTATACGAGGAAATTGTGGTTAAGGTTAGTTGGGATCTCGATATGGGATGTACAAGTTTCTCAATATTTATTCTCTCACTTGGGTCCCATGATTTCTACACACATACACACACACACACACACACACACACACACACATTTAGTATAATTTGTAGATGACCAAAAATTTCTAACTAGCAAAATGAAGGCACCCATGGGTTGCTTCAACACAAGGTGCAGGTACACTTCCAAGCATGGACAACTTGCACATAAAAAGGACAAAAGGTCTCAAAATATTGTACATAGCTATAAGAAGGGTATGTATCCATATCAAAATCAATTTGGTATAGGGGTGACCAAATTGGTGGTATAATAGATGCCCCTATGTGTGAGGTCAAAATTGAAGTTCATGGACAAAATATATTATCAATTAGAGAGAGGATTTTTCCAAGAACCAAAAGGAATTTMGATAGTCCCAAGATTAKACAATCACCTACAAACACRAGTAAGGTATCATWAAACTCTCTTCYCAAAGGCRAGMATGCCCATGCTCAAGTGGAGATACAAGCATGGACACTACAACATGTACATTATGGATCTATGAGATATATACGATGTAGAATCATGTCCACAAAGAAATACACAGTGGATCCATGGAAAATATGAGATAATAACCACAAATGGATACACAATGGATCTATGTCTAAGTGTCATCTAGAGGACAATTGACAATGTATGAAGTGAAGACAACATGGTCCTCCATAGTACCCATGCCATATAAAGTGTAATATTGAAACAAAACTTAAGTGGTAGCATAATGAGGGGTGCCAACCAAACCCAATAACATCAATAAATATCCACCATAATGTACGAATCTATTCCATGTGAATAGATGTTTCGAAGTTTAATATGGGAGAAACCAGCTAGCCACCATTGATTGATGTATATTGTTTCTATATGCAAGGTAGGCCACATATAATGATAATGAGTACTAAGGAACATGGTACATTCCAACACGTGTGAATAGAATGATGAAATAAAACACTTAAACGAATCAATCTATTAGGGGCTATTGTTGAAAACCCATTTTCAAATGCGAGGAAACCTACCACTAATGACTATAAGATTCAAGTTACTAAAAGGTCTTTAGTTTCCACTCCAAAAGAAAATGAGTTGAAGTCAATACGATGAGAACTGTACAAAGGAGGACCATAACAATTCCCACATCAACCAACATGAACAAATATTAGTAGATTATAATTGATATGAGGTCTTGAATAGAAAATTTGAGAAAGAATACCAATAAGTACAACTTTCTTTCTTTGTCAATTGGGTCTATCCCGAGTGGTTGTGGTCTAAAGTTTTATCCTTCCCACCTAGGTTCTATTCCCACAAGTGTCATGTTGAGCTCATTGTGATTATATTATTGTAATGACCTTGTGCCCTTAAAAATATAGGGTTTACCCTAGGTACCATCCTTGAAATGAGGGGAAGTACATAAGGGTTTCCCTCGGGACTTGTTAACTTGAAAAAAAAGCACAACTTTCTTTGATGCCAAATGAAAATTACACATGAGAAATACCCCTTAATCAACAATCAGTAATTAAAATCACCAATATATATGAGGTGTTCCACCAATGATGAAAATGGAATTCAAGGTAAAACACAAATCTTACCTATGTGAATAAATGTCTTGAAGTCAAATACAAGGGAACCCCTAAGTCAATAACCTTTAATAAATTTAATCTATTGAGTGCAAGGAAACCCACCAATGATGAAAGTAATCTCGATGATGCTATCAATACTAGGTATATCCCTTAAAATAACATGTTGCAATTGATAGGAGCTGACCTATCGATGAGAAGGCAATATTGAATCCTTCCACATTAGCATGATATAAAAAGAACATTGGATGTGAATGCAAACCTGGATTAACTTGATTTAGGGAGTAAATAACATGGATGGTCGGGACATATGAGGAATGGAAAACATAAGTTATCAACTCATCACTTCCCTTAAACAAAGCACAACATAATAGATGACTTAGGCAGTAAATGATACCAAAAGGAGACCAATAATGAAAGCATACAACATAGGATGCATTGAGGCATGACTCCATAAAAATTGGAAGAGTAACCAATCAATATGAGTTTGATTGTGAACTCAAAACCATGGTATGAATCCTACAATTGGGTACTCAATTGGCTCACAACTCCTCTTACCATTTTCCATCTGATGGGAAAATGGAGACTGTAAATAAATGTCTAGAAGGGTGTCTTCATTTCTTTACATATGATAAACATACATAATGGATCAAGTCGTTTCCTATGGAAGAATGTTGGTACAACATTTCCTTCCATAATTCATAAAAATTGTCCCCATTTATGGCACTTTATGGCTATCATCCACCATCCATCACATCACCCTTGAGAGGTAAAGTGAAGGTTAAAGTAGTGGAGGAAAACATAGAGCACCAAAAAGAGGTTCTCCAACTATTGAAGGACAAATTGGCTATAAAACAAAATAGGATGAAACACCAAGCATATCAACATTGTAGTCAAAGGGAATTTGAAGTGGGGGATTAGGTATTTATGAGGCTACAACCATACAAATAGATGTCCTTTAAGCAAGAAAAGAAGGATAGTACAATAGAACCCAAGTACTATGGTCCCTATAAGGTGTTGCAAAGGATTGGAAGTATGGTTTACAAATTAGAGTTACCTCCATCTTCATGTGTACATCTAGTCTTCCATTTTTATTTTATAAAGAAGGTAATTGATGAACAAGATCACATCTCAAACTATTTTAAGAGAGATTAATGAAGAAGGGAAAATAATACTATAACCAAATTGAAACAATGATCAAGAAACTGCAAAATCGAGCAATTATTGAGTGCTTCATCAAGTGGAAGAACCTACCAGTAGAAGAGGTGACATGGGTAGATGATTTATTCATGAAAAAACATCCACAAATAATCAAGTGTTGATCGAAACACTTGTTTGAAGGGGAGGGGCATGCTAGTCCCTTGATATTAAGTTATTACAATTCTATTGTTATATTGTTGTTGTCCTGATTGGTCGTCTAGATCATTTAATTGTAATTATACCCTTTGTTTCCTATATATACCAAAGAGACATGGTTTTAGAAATCATCTCATATTGTAGATTTATTATATTGTAAAAGGAGATTTCCACGTCAAAGAGGCTTGTCATTCATTCTTCTATTTAATTCTCAAGGTGTGGAGTTAATTGTCTTTCTATTTTCAAGATATTTGGGTGTTGTTTCCTAATAGGAACTAGGCACACAATTAAATTTCAACACATCATGCCATCCACAATTCGAAGGTTAGACTAAAAGAGTAAACTATGTAATAAAGGACATTATCCAAGTGTATGTGATGGAAAAACCATCAAAATGAGAAAATTGTCTGCACTTGGTGGAACTTTCACATAACAATGAGCATCATGCATCCTTAGGAATGAGAAAATTTGGAGATTTGTATGGTATAATATACAACAATCCCATAATTTGGGATAATACCATGGATATAATTACAATTGGGATAGAATTGCTCAAGGAAATGGAAGATAAGGTTTATAAAATTAAGCAAAATTTGAAGGAACCCCAAGATAGATAGAAAAGCTACGAGGATAAGAATAATTTCATAGGGAATTAAAGGTTTTGGATCATGTATTTCTTAGGTTGAAACCAAAGAAGAGTTCCTCAAAATTGGAAGTTGTGCCAAGCTAGCCTCAAGATATTGCAAGTTGTTTGAAATCCTAGACATGATAGAACTAGTTGCATATAGACTTACATTCCCTGCTAATAGAGATCATACTATTTTTCATGTTTCTATGCTAAAAAAATATGTCCATTATCCTAATCATGTAATTAATTGGGTATTGATAAAAAATTAGAGGGAGAGTTAGAGGGGTATCCACTATGAGTCACAGACAGGAAAGTGACATTTCTCTAAAGCCATTAGTCAGGTAAAGGTGCATTGGAAGTTCTATGGACCAAATGAGGCTACATGGGAGATGGGTAATGTCATGATGGAGACATATCCATATTTGTTTTGATTTGTAGAGTGCACCAAAGTTAGTGCTATTCCAAGAGGGAGGGTAATGTGATACCCTAATTTTGACCCTTGGGATCTAATTGATCATGTAAACAAATAATGTTGTTTTTATTTATTTTCTAGTGTTCTAAGTCATTTGGGTTATAATAGGGGAAGGGGATGAAAAAATGAGATATAATCTTTCATGTTAGAGGTATCTATGACTTTTTCTCCATGGTTTTTGAATTATTGGAACACTCCAAATATTCCTCCACATGTCTTTAAGTGGACATATGTGACAAAAATAGTTCATTACTTTTCTCCCCATGAGAATTGAATTCAATATTCCTCCACTTGTATTTAAGTGGGAATATGTAATAAACATAATCCATGGCCTATTTTTATTGAATTAGTGGAGCACTTTAAATATTCCTATACTTGTCCATGTGTGGAAGATATCTTTTTGGATATTGAGACACGATTCCTTCATCTCTTTTAGTTTTCCCAACTTAAATAGTTTTCCATCATTACCCTCTACTCATCCTTTTTCCCTATAAAAAGAGCAGCTCTTCCCTCATTTCAACATCTAAATTAAATAATTTTTCTTATGTTTATTTTATGATATAATTATGTTTTTGTCTTTTATCCTTATGCCAAAATTATTCCCATATACCTTGTGTTATCTTGCTTGATTGTCATAGAGTGTGACATTGCCCTATAATAACCTATAGTCTATCTGCATTGATGTGAAAGAGATCCCAACTTACTATACTTTCTGATCATTTTCCTTGGATATTATAAATTAAGGGAATTGCACCATTATCTGATAGCCTTTCTAGTCCCTCCACTATGTCATGTAACCTTCATGCCCAATCCATTCACTAAATGAAGGAATTGCCTATGTTGTAGAAGCGGAAGGAATTGATAATATTGAGATTGAAAGGGGCTAAGAGGAAGGTGGGAAAGTTGAAGATTGAGTGTCGACATAGGTATTAGAGAATTGAGATTAATTTTCGGAATTGTTTTCCGAGATCAATGAAATTGCAGTCGTCAGAACTACCTCAAATACCTTGTAGGGATGAACCCTAGAGTGATAATGACACTACAGGGTTGGGACTCATAAACAACATGAAGTTTACACATACAAGGTTGTCCTAAAAAAACATCACAAACTTAGAGTGGGGAAACGTTACACAATCTTTGAAGGGATTGATGTCGTATGATAGGTGGCACTACTGGCTGAAGAGAAGGTGTAACGTCCCCAACCATCAACCCACTTGTTGGGAAACGCTACTTCACGGAAACATTCTCATACTTAAATATATAACATGCATTATTTATAAAGAATAAGCATTAAATGAAATTAAGACATTTGACATGGAATTACTACTGTCATACAAACTTAAACATAATTAACATCAATTCAAACTAGCAACAAAATACATGATAATATTACAAGTATCACAGAACATGAATTTTAATTAAGTACAGAATTAAAACACATAATGATACTTATCTTTGAAATTGTAATACACCACCAACTGCGTGTAGACCTTCCATGAACCTCCCAGCCTTAGACCATGCTGCTCATCACTCTTAGCAGTAGGTCACCCCCAATCTGGGACTAAGCTCCACCAGGCAAGGGAATCCTAGGCTAGGAAAGGTCAATGGAAGACACACAGTTTATGAGGAAGGATTCTCTCCCAGGAGCCACTTATGCCCACTACTCACAGACTCTCATTCCCCACATGCATGTCCCACCCCAAGATTATACACCTTCATTATCACCAAGACAGTCCTTCGGTTGCTGAACCTCCCTTGCCTTGGGTTTCAGCAACAGACTGGACCGGAATTCTTCGAGCTCTGTGGCAGCTACATGACTCCTTCTAGGAGTTCTCACTTCCTCCGTGCACTCTCTGACCTAGAGAGAGTCACTCACAGGCCTGACAACCTGCTTCTTCAAGCACAACTACCTCTCTCACTTGGAGAGAGTGTTGCACACAAGCCTGGCAGTCTACTTCTTCAGCTCCGTTCCAGCACAAGGAGGACAACAAGGCTCAACAACGCATAGCCAATGGCAACAACCTCACATAGTCAGGAATTGCACGACCACATCAACCCACTGGGATGGCACAACATGACTCAAGAAATTTCAAGTTTATCAACCATGCAACACATGATGAATTCACAGTTCTGGTTTTGGGGATGCACGAGGGTGTACATAGATCCCACACAGAGACTTAATGGTTTAGGTAAAGGATCCCTAGAACAAACACCCAACAAAGGTCAATGATGGACACCCGCGAGTTCATGCAGAGGATGGAGAATGGGAGGTTGAACCCCCAACATGGCTCACTTCTCTGGCTTTAACTGCATGCACCCAGATTGACACCTGTCTCCTTGGGGCTGCATGCTCCCCATTTTTCACACGTTCCCCCTTCCAGGAACTTAGGATAAAACATATACATTTACACAACTTTGGAATAATATTTAATTATGATTCCCAAGGACTTAAGATATTAAGATTATCCCTTCTCCTAACCTTTTAGCCCCCTCTCCCTTACCCAGTCCCGTGGAAGCTTAGTCCCCCATCACTCTTTCATCATGGTCGGTCCACACACAATGATGTTTATACTTTATTAACAATCTGCATGATTACATTTACAAAATCAGGCTCCTGGCCTTTAACACTTAGGCTCTCTGTCCTAATAACCACATAAGACTCGTAGCTTATTATAACTTGACTCACCAACAATCAAAACATGTTTACAATTTCTAAATACAACTGGGGCTTATCCTTGGGGATATTACAATCCCCTCCCCTTATTTTTGCACTATCCTCAGTGCAACTTTCACACAACATCAACAAGATTTCAAAAATATTAAAAAAGATGTGGGTATTTTTCCCGCATAGCATCTTTATGATCCCATGTTGCATCCTTAGAACTGTACCAGGTCCATTAGACTTTTACAAGCCTTATGGCTCAATTCCAGAGCTGCTTGCCTTTCCTGGTCAAATATGCGCACCAGATGCCTTCTTGCTCCACCTGAATCACATTCCAATCGATTACATGATTAACATCATGTATATATTCTTTAAGCAATGAAATATGAAACACATTATGTACAGTCATGGATGTAGGTAATGCAAGCATATATGCAATGTATATACATACAATTCTAATAACATTATAACATGTATACAACAAACACAACATACACTAATTAGAGAATTGTACTTATCTTTTGATTTGAGAAGACCTTCCACCCTTGAGTAGGGCTATGACTCCATTGGGGCAATGGCTTCCCAAGATAGCCATGGTCAACAATCCATATCCACATGGTCTAGGCCAAGGTACCAAACCTCATCAACACTCCAACCATTCAAACCTCAGCAGCACTCCAACCAATGGTCTCTCATTCCCCACATGCCTGTCCCACCCCAGGAGTGTACACCTTCACTGTCACATAGTCCATCGACTGCTACACCTCCCTTTCCTTGGGCTTTAGCAACATGCCAGCTCAGGAAGTCTCAGAGCACCGTGGCTCTTGGAGTTCCAACTGCCCTCATAGATTTCCAATCAACATCTTCTTGAGCTACTATTTGTAATCAACATTCTAACTTTAATCAACATCATCTCATCTGCATCACCCACATGCAGTTATCACGAGAAAACATTAAAGAATTCATTTAGGAACTCAAACTTAGTTCAAAAAGGAATTCAACTTTTCCGCCAAAACAAGAAATTCCATTTGATAATTCATCTTGGTTGTTGTCATATTATGAATGCAGTCATCCTTGTGGTTTTCCACAGGCACCAAACAACATACTATTTTTCGTGTAATGCTTCCTCTTGCATACAACCAACAAATTATCAATATTTTCTGTACATCATAATTCAACATGTACAACACCTTATGCAATGATCTTAGAATTGTCTGCACTTAGAAATTCAATCAAAATTACCAAAAAACTTGACCAAATAGAATGACTCATCATTCTATGCATATGCATGTTCATAATTAATAAAAGTAAGTTTATTATTTCAATTTTTTGAACATAAAATTTGTTGTAGTCTCTATTCCTATGACTACCTGGCTTGCAAATTTCATGTTATAATGTTTAACAGTTCCTGAAATGTTCTCAACTTCATGAGTTAGCAACATTTCAGCCCTTTATTGCTTCCTTCCTTATGCAACAACATCACCAACAACACTTGCAAACATGCAAGCATTCTTTCCTCTGGCTGACCCAACCAACCATAACATACTTGCTCCCACAAAAAATGCAGCAACTTCTTTCTCCCTATAAAATTGTTTCTTGCCGATCCCAGAAGTATTCAATTCTTCTTGGATTCCTGAATCTTCTTGTGCTCCCACTGTGATCACTGTGCATGATTATTCCTTCCTTGAGCACTTTCGACGCAGTGTCCCCACCTTAGTGGGGTATGCTGACCTCCCGGTCAATGGATCTTCAACTCTCAAAGTTGGGGCAGCTCTTCGGGTCCCTACTAGAAACTCCATGAAAAAAATCCACAGGCCTTGTGCGAAACCTCACTCGCGAGAACTAGCGGCGAGTGCAAGCTTCCTCTATGTGACCATCGGTTATGACCATGCACATATCCGAAAGGAGTTTCAAGATTTAAAATACCGAGTGTTTCGATATGAGTCACCCTCGACTCTGTCTATCCCCTAAATATGAAATAAGAATTTAGCATGTGATAGCTCTTCTCTTAACTTCCATTGGCATGACCTCTAGCTATGACCTGGGGCCTAGCTTCTGATCACTATAGGACTTTACCCTTCACAAAATTTGAGTATTATCTCTCCTCCTTTCTCCGAAGGTCCGAACTACCGAACCCTGTTCGCCTCAGATCAACACTCCACAACTTTTCGGGTTCAACGGTCCAGATCAATTCCTCACGAATTGACAATTCACATTTCGGGGTTTCGAAAAATAGTTCCGCTCTTTTCTTCCGATCTATAGTTTTCTGAAATCCACGTGATTTAGATCCAACGACTCACAACTCCTCGTAATCCAATGGTGTGGATCCTTTCTCATGAATCGGGACTTCGCGGTTTGCGAAATCATAAAACAATTCTCTTTCCCTTTCCAACTTTTGACTTCACGAAATTCAAGTGCATTAGATCAACGACTCACACTCACTATGAGTCAATGGTCTAGATCTCTCCTTTAGATGTTTGCATTTTGGGATTTTCGAGAGCAAATTCCTTCATTCTCCCAACTCACAATTTATGATTTCTCGATGAAAGGAAATAATGGTTCGATCTTCCTTGAGATCGAGGTTTCGCTACCTCTCCCGAGATTTCAAGTGTTGAATGACTCTCAACATTATCCTCCTCACAGTTCATTTTGATCTAACGATACATGACTATAATTGCTTCTCCCTCAAAGAATTCCTACCGTCCATGCAGGTTCTCAATGAATTCTTGCCAAATATCTTGGCATCAATTCTTCTGGACTTGACTTCCTCCCTAACTTGAAGTATTTTGAATATTTCAAAGGCTTCAACTGTGTTTTCCCTCCCGAGCTTCTATTAATGAAATTTTAACTTCATCCTGGTGCACACTTGCGCTCTGCATGCGAACTTGCACTGTTTCTCCCTGATATTTTAAATTACTCAATCTGAAAGGGACTCAACCCTTCTGCGTCTTCCAAAAGACTTTCTGGTGCCCTCCTGGCACTCTCTATGCTCATCTTCTTGAGCCCTTCGAAAAACAAGTTTCCTCTATATGCACTCGTTGCGCTTGATATGCACACCTTGCATATCTTATAGAAGAGAACACTTGAACCTTATTGAATTTCTTCGCAAACTCATTCACTCACCAAGAACATCATACGTTCACAAAACACATAATAAAATTAAACTATGAAACAATATCAACACTGGATAATTGGATCAATTTTCTTTGTTCTATTCATTGCAGAAAAAAAACAAAAAACATGATTACAACTCCTGTCATTCACAAACACTTTATAATAAAAATTTGTCTAAAGACCAAGAAGTCTTTCTCTCACCTTCTTTCTTCTATCTAAAGACATCTCTAGCACTTTTTATGTTTTAATGTAACCATTACATCTAGATTCCTCTTTCTGATACCTTCCCAATCACAACTTCCTTTCTCAATTCTGCGCCTTGAGCAGAAATTTGTGATCCTTTAAAACTTGTGCTTCTTCTCCGATGCACTTCTTGTGCAACAATCTCTTTTCTCTGATCTAATGGATCTTAGATCTTTGTTGGACCCTATCACAAAGTTCCAGGTCTTCAGTATTCTTTTGATGCGGGTTCGAACTAGATGAAACCCTCCTGCTTCCTTCCTAACCCTTTTCCATTTTTTTAACACAGTTTTCGGGCACTAACCCCTGTTCTCTCAGCCCTCAACCCACACGACCATGGGCCGTGATCAAGTGCTATATCAATAGGTTCTTACTTGGGACTTTGGCTTTGGAAGTTTTCAAAGCACAACACAACAATCTATCAGAGTTCCAGATTACCGAACTTGCGAAGTAGGGTGGATCAATCGTCCACATCTACTCAACATCCAACAGATGACACTTACAATGGAACCTCAGGCGTCTCAGTTACAGAACTTTGGGTCTTTGAGAATTTGGAGCTTCGAAGGATCTCGCATCCACACATCTGAATTGTTAATCTCCAAACATTCCCATGTCACCTTTGTTGACATCATTACATCACATCACTTAACGTTTTCCAATTGCGGGGGCATGCAATGATGGTTTGGAGTAAACCTCCTTTAATTCCACAATTATCCTGACACTAACATGTAACCCCTCAGTGAAACCATGGTTTGGATTGCGAGACCGCCTTGGATAATTATCTTCCATGCAACTTGGGTCCCCACAATGTCTCCTCATCGTTGATCTTGATGTATCATGATCAACACCGATGTGGGTCCTCCATCCCTTAACTACGTTATGTAAAGTCAGGCCCCACTAACCCTTCTCACACAGGATGCCACATGGAGGAATACTAGTGACTTCATCCGGTCCCATCACGTCTACTGTTTCGCTTCAAAACTTCAGACTTTGGGAGTTTGTGCAACGACACATACCACTTCTCCCGACAGTCGAACACCCAAAATTACAATCTGCTCTTCTTCTTGATCCAACGATCAAGCTCTTTTCTCTAGATCTATGGTGTGGATATCCCTCAGGACTTCGGGGTTTCAGGTTTCGGGTGTTTATGCCTCTGCGTACTATGCTTCTCCTAATTGCCGAACTCCAAAGGGCTTCCAAGATAACCCTCTTGTAACTTGTCCAGATCTGACGGTCGTACTGAATTTCCCTTCCATCCAAATAGATCCTATGACTCCAACACCCCAAGTGTTGAGTGCTCTCTCTCTCTGTGGTCAAATACCACACCGATTGCGGTTTTATTCTACTGCTACTCCTCTTGAGCTTCTTAACACGACCAATGTAACCCCTTGGCACTCAGAAACAATCTAAGGTTCGAAATTGGTTCCTCCGAACACCATTTTCAATCAAAACCTTGGGTCCAAAGACCACTTATCCAGCCCATCAGGCTCAGTGTTGAAAACATGGCTCTAATACCATATTGTAATGTCCCCGACCATCAAACCACTTGCCGGGAAATGTTACTTTGTGGAAACATTCTCATACTTAAATATATAACATGATTTATTTATAAAGAATAAGCATTAAATCAAATTAAGATATTTGACATGGATTTACTACTACCATACAGACTTAAACATAATTAACAACAATTCAAACTAGCAACGAAATACATGATAATATTACAAGTATCACAAACCATGCATTTTAATTAAGTGCATAATTAAAACACATAATGATACTTATCTTTGAAACTATAATACACCACCAAATGCGTGTAGACCTTCCATGAACCTCCCAGCCTTAGACTGCACTGCTCATCACTCTCAACTGAAGCAACCTTAGACCAAGTTGGGACTAAGGTCCACCGTGCAAAGGAATCCTAGGCTAGGAAAGGTCAATGAAAGACACATAGTTTATGTGAAAGGATTCTCTCCCAGGAGCCACTTATGCCCACTAATCACAGACTCACATTCCCCACATGCATGTCCCACCCCAAGAGTATACACCTTCATTGTCACCAAGACAGTCCTTTGGTTGATGAACCTCCCTTGACTTGGGTTTGAGCAACAGACCAGACCAAAATTCTTCAAGCTCTGTGGCAGCTACATGACTCCTTCTAGGAGTTTTCACTTCCTTCGTGCACTCTCTCACCTAGAGAGAGTCACTCACAGGCCTGACAACCTGCTTATTCAAGCACAACCACCTCTCTCACTTGGAGAGAGTGTTGCACACAGGCCTGGCAGTTTGCTTCTTCAGCTTCGTTCCAGCACAAGGAGGACAACAAGGCTCAATAATGCACAGTCAATGGCAGCAACCTCACATAGTCAGGAATTGTGCGACCACAACAACCCACTGGGATGGAACAACACGACTCAATAAATTTTAGGTTTATCAACCATGCAACACACGATGGATTCACAGTTCTGGTTTCGGGGATGCATGAGGGTGTACATAGATCCCACATAGAGACTTAACGGTTCAGGTAAAGGATCCCCAGAACAAACACCCAATAGAGGTCAATGATGGACACCTGCGAGTTCATACAGAGGATGGAGAATGGGAGGTTGAACCCCCAACATGGCTCACTTCTCTGGTTTTAACTGCATGCACCCAGGTCAACACCTATCTGCCTTGGGCTGCATGCTCCCCATTTTTCACTCATTCCCCCTTCCAGGAACTTAGGATAAAACATATACATTTACACAACTTTGGAATAATATTTAATTATTATTCCCAAGGACTTAAGATCTTAAGATTATCCCTTCTCCTAACCTTTTAGCCCCCTCTCCCTTACCCAGCCCTATGGAAGCTTAGTCCCCGATAACTCTTTCATTGTGGTCGGTCCACACACAATGATGTTTATACTTTATTAACAATCTGCATGATTACATTTACAAAATCAGGCTCCTGGCCTTTAACACTTAGGCTCTCTGTCCTAATAACCACATAAGACTCCGAGCTTATTATAACTCAGTTCACCAGCCTACAAAACATGTTTACAATTTCTAAATACAACTAGGGATTATCCTTGAGGATATTAAAATCCCCTCCCCTTATTTTTTCATTGTCCTCAGTGCAACTTTCACACAACATCAACAAGATTTCCAAAATATTCAATAAGATATGGCTATTTTTCCCGCATAGCATCTTTATGATCCCATGTCGCATCCTCAAGACTGTACCAGGTCCATTAGACTTTTACAAGCCTTATGGCTCAATTCCAGAGCTGCTTGCCTTTCCTGGTCAAATATGTGCACCAGATGCCTTCTTGCTCCACCTGAATCACATTCCAATCGATTACATGATTAACATCATGCATATATTCTTTAAGCAATGATTTATGAAACACATTATGTATAGTCATGGATGGAAGTAATGAAAGCATATATACAATGTATATACATACAATTCTAATAACATTATAACCTGTATACAACATACACAACATACAATAATTAGAGAATTGTACTTATCTTTTGATTTGAGAAGACCTTCCACCCTTGAGTAGGGCTATGACTCCATTGGAGCAATGGCTTCCCAAGATATCCATGGTCCATAATCCATATCCACATGGTCCAAGCCAAGGTAGCAAACCTCAGCAACACTCCAACCATTCAAACCTCAGTAGCACTCCAACCAATGGTCTCTCATTCCCCACATGCCTGTCCCACCCCAAGAGTGTACACCTTCACTATCACATAGTCCATCGATTGCTACACCTCCCTTTCCTTGGGCTTCAGCAACATGCCGACTCAGGAAGTCTTAGAGCACCGTGGCTCTTGGAGTTCCAACTGCCCTTAGAGATTTCCAATCAACATCTTCTTGAGCTACTCTTTGTAATCAACATTCTAACTTTAATCAACATCATCTCATCTGCATCACCCACATGTAGTTATCATGAGAAAACATTAAAGAATTCATTTAGGAACTCCAACTTAGTTCAAAAAGGAATCCAACTTTTTCCCCAAAACAAGAAATTCCATTTGATAATTCATCTTGGCTGTTGTCATATTATGAATGCATTCATCCTTGTGGTTTTCCACAGGCACCAAACATACTATTTTTCGTGTAATGCTTCCTATTGCATACAACCAACAAATTATCAGTATTTTCTGTACATCATAATTAAACATGTACAACACCTTATGCAATGATCTTAGAATTGTATGCACCTTGAAATTCAATTACAATTACCAAAAAACTTGACCAAATAGAATGACTCATCATTCTATGCATATTCATGTTCATAATTAATAACAATAAGTTTATTATTTCAATTTTTTGAACATAAAATTTGTTGTAGTCTTTATTTCTATGACTACCTGGCTTGCAAATTTCATGTTACAATGTTTAACAGTTCCTGAAATGTTCTCAACTTCATGAGTTAGAAACATTTCAGCCCTTTATTGCTTCCTTCCTTATGCAACAACATCACCAACAACACTTGCAAACATGCAAGCATTCTTTCCTCTGGCTGACCCAACAAACCATAACATACTTGCTCCCACAAAAAATGTAGCAACTTCTTTCTCCCTATAAAATTGTTTCTTGCTGATCCCAGAAGTATTCAATTCTTCCTGGATTCATGAATCTTCTTGTGCTCCCACTGTGATCACTATGCATGATTATTCCTTCCCTGAGCACTTTCGACGCAGTGTCCCCACCTCAGTGGGGTCTTATGACCTCCCGGTCAATGGATCTTCAACTCTCGGAGTTGGGGCAGCTCTTCGGGTCTCTACTAGAAACTCCATGAAAGAAATCCATAGGCATTGTGTGAAAGCTCACCTAAGAGAACTAGTGGCGGGTGCAAACTTACTCTACGTGACCACCGGTTATGACCACGCACCTATCCGAAAGGAGTTTCGGGATTTCATGTACCGGGTGTTTCGATATGAGTCACCCTCGACTCTCTCTATCCCCTAAATCTGAAATAAGATTCTAGCATGTGCTAGCTCTTCTCTTAACTTCCATCGGCATGACCTCTAGCTATGACTTGGGGCCCAACTTTTGATTGCTACAGGACTTTACCCTTCACAAACTTTGAGTATTATCTCTCCTCCTTTCTCCTGAGGTCAGAACTACCGAACCCTATTTGCCTCAGATCAATGCTCCACAGCTTTTTAGGTTTGACGGTCCAGATCAATTCCTCATGAATCGACAATTCACATTTCGGGGTTTCGAAAAATAGTTCCCCTCTTTTCTTCCGATCTATAGTTTTCTGAAATCCACGTGAGTCAGATCCAATGATTCACAACTCCTCGTAATCCAATGGTGTGGATCCTTTCTCATGAATTGGGACTTCGCGGTTTGCGAAATCACAAAAAAATTCTCTTCCCCTTTCCAACTTCTGACTTCATGAAATTCAAGTGCATTAGATCAATGACTCACACTGCTGTGAGTCAATGGTCTAGATCTCTCCCCGGGAATTAGATGTTTGCGTTTCAGGATTTTCGAGAGAAACTTCCTT
>JASDQU010020033.1:17524-35300 GCA_032191745.1 Picea mariana
AGGCTCAACCATATCGTTCTTAGTGCCTTTCTGTCAAGAACCTCCCATTCTTCGTCCTTCATGGAATTCGCCTTTTTTGCTATTCCACCCAATGGCAGGAATAGATCCTTCTGATACAAATAATCTTCCATCTGCATCTTCCATAATTGGTAGTTTTGGCCGTTAATTTTCTCGACCCTAAACTTTCCATCTTCCGCCATTGCTCCCACTCGAACTAGGAACCCTATTTTCCTGTGAGTAACCTTTCGCTATGATACTAGTTGTTAGAAAAATAGGATCGCGGAGCAATAAAATAGAATAAATGTGGAAATAAAAGAAAGAAGATACACAATACACTAGAGACACAGATATACGTGGTTCACCCAGTGTGGGCTACGTCCACCAGAGAAATCTCCAGATCCTTCCTTTATTATTATCCAGCAAATGAAGGGATACAACCTACAACACACCCGCTGTAACTTCCTCTTTTTTCTCTCATAGCCTCCTCACTCAGTATACAATATTTGCAATGATACATAGCTGCAATACATTTCCCTCATAAAAGAGGGTTTCCTTCTAGGGAAAAAAACCCTAACATAACTTCTACCGTCAGATCTGTGACCTTATAATGAATGGTTCAGATTTACTATGAAATTACAATATACATTTTTAAGGCAATTTTTCCTTCGAGGGCTTTGCCCCTGAACCACCATTGACGAACGTTGTCCCTCGAACCCCCACCGGGGGTCCGCTTGCCCCTGAACCTCACAGAGAGGGTAACCCCCCTCTGCACTCCCTCACATGGAGGAGTGTACATTCTTCCAGGGTGTTAAGTCTTCATGAGGTATAAACATGGCTGAAAACAAATACCTCTGAATCGGGAAGATAATCATGCTCCACAACCAACAGGTGTTGGAATGTTTACAGGCAGAGCGTGCTTGTCAATGATGGCATGTCTACAGGCAAAAACAACAACAATGATAGCATTCTTATAGATAGAGGCAGAGTATGTGTGTTTGTCATTGATGGCAAAGATAAGAACGATCAACAGAGTGATGATGGCATGGCAATGGCAAGATCAAATGTGAAGATCAACAGTGAACGTTGGATCTTATTCAGAATCCCCGATGACCGTCAGATCTGAATTCAGAGAGGAGTAGTGCGCAGTAGATGAGAATAGATCTCGGGCGTTAGATCCGAGCATGGGGTCTGACCGTCATTGGATCCAGGAGAACCTGCACGTTCTTTAAAGTGCAAGGTGAAGCGGGCTTACAAAATCCCGAAAGTAGGAGGACCGTCCATCTTAGGGCAGGACACGTGGTCACAGATCAACATTTCACTGACTGAAAGGTCAAAGGAAGGAATTTATCTAACCTTCCAACTTGCGATATGCAAAATCGTGATAAGATCTGGGCCATCAGATCTGGAGTAATTACGAAGGACCAACAACCGTTAGATTTGGTGGAGCTGCAAGGCGGATAAGACCAAGAGTCATCCAACTCTCCAAAACTGTGAAGGAATCTTGGCCATCCATCGAGGATAGTCGTGGAACATTGGATCTAGAGGACACATGTTGAAAGATCATCATTTCGCTGACTGGAAAGTCAAAGGCACGAGGTGCTCTATCATTCCAACTCGCGAAATGCGAAATGGTGAAATGATCTGAGCCATCGGATCGAGGAGAAATCTGGACCATCGATCCAAGAAGGACATGTGGAGAAATTGAGATAATATCTGGACCGTTGGTTCCATAGGACACGTGGCGAAAGATCATCATTTCACTGACTGGAAAGTCAAAGGCACGAAGTGCTCTAACCTTCGAACTCGCGATATGATCTGAGCCGTTGGATCAAGGAAAAATATGGGTCGTCAGATCCAGGAGGTAGATCATGACAGACCACGTTAGCGAGGACAGGTGGCATCCTACTTCAGCAAGGACACGTGGCATAATCATACAAGGACAAGTGTCAAGTATATTCGGCAATTCAGGCCACTGAAAATCACAATTCTGAGTGACACGTGGAAGCCACTCGGGTCATGACATATCACCGGGTGATGTCATTCTGGGAGTTTAGTTTCAGGAGTTTTAGCATCAAATCTCCCCGAAAGTCTTGAAAGCTGAAGTTCTGGGGAGGTGGATAGCCGTCCGATCACCACAGAATGTGGACCATTGATCTGAAGAGTGAAGCACTCAAATGATTAGCGAGTGGTCATAGGTTGTGGTCACATCGTCGAGAGTTGGAGGAAGGTGCTAACAACTAAGCTCCATTTCAGAGATCACGATATGGAGAGTCGTGAAGTCTCACCACAATATTTCCAAAATTGCGAAACACAAAACAACGATTCAATCTGAGTCGTTGATCAAGAGAAAGCGTGAACCGTTGATCTGGCTCCATTTTCGGAGTTTTGGCGATCGCAACTTGGAGAGTCGAGACCCTTCATCACAGGAATGCCAAAATGCGAAATGCCTTTTTGGTGTAGGCTATGGTCACCATCGGTGGTTATGTGAGGGGAAGGAGCTAGCATATCTAGGCTCCATTTCGGGTACTGGAAGTGGAGGAGTCAAGGAGACTCACGACAAAATTCCCGAATTGTGAATTGCAAAAGCCCTTTATGGATAAGTGCTTGGTCATCGTCGTGGGCATGTGAAGGAAGGAGCTAGTATAGCTAGGCTCCATTTCAGTGTTCACAATATGAGGAGTCAAGGAGATTCACGAGAGAAAACCCGAAATGCAAAATCACGAAATGCCTTTTTGATTAGGCCTGTGGTCACAACCATGGTCACATTGTCGAAGGTTTAAGGGAGGAGCTAGCATGCAACTAAGCTCCATTTCGAAGATCGCGACTTGGAGAGTCGAGATGCCTCATCCCCAGATCCCCAAAATGCAGGTCATGAAAGTGCCTTATAAATAGGCATTTGGTCACTGCTAGAGGTCACTTGAAAGGAAGGGGCTTAGCTAGAAGAGGTAGTGCCCACTGTGAATTTTTCTTCAGGAAAAGAGAAGGCGCCAAAATGTATGAACACACCGAGTTTCTCTTAGTAACTTCCAGAACGAAGTGATTGCATCTGCCAAAGAATTCGAGGAGCTGTAGGGTGACTGCCAGGGGAGACGAAGAGTCTCAAGGCATCTGCCAGTGCAATGAAGACTGATCATAGAGACGATTGACAGATGCAAGAGAGGACGAAGAGTCTGGACTGCCAGTGAAGCTAAGGAATATCAACATAATGCCCAGTGATGATGAACGCATGGGGGTAACTGCCAGAAAAGATGAAGAGTTGCCATGATGATCACCGGAGGACTCGACATGAGAAGGTGATGCCGAACGAAGAAAAGGAGAGAGATGCTTGAGGGAACAAGAGGGCAGAAAGGTGGAGTGGTAATGAACAACCTGATGAGCAGAACCGTGACACTGTGAAGAGCATGCAGAGGCATTGCGCATGGAGGAAGAAGAAGGTGCACATATAGTATAAATACATAGAACATAGAAGACATGAGGGCTATTGTTGTGAGTGATGCTTGCGTGTAGAAGCATGATGTGCAGGAGCTGAAGCACATAAGAAGAAAAGAACAGAGATGCATATCTGAGAAAAGAAGAGAAAGCCGAGGTGTTCATGCAGAGATAGAGAAGAAGATCAGAAAACTCAAAAGGATGCAAGCAGGAAGACATTGATGCAAGCAGAACAAGGCAGTTTAGCATAACAATGATGAGACTGGTAAGCCATTGATGAACATTATATCACTGTAATAAGTTTCTATAGCAAAGATTTATATTTCAGGGTGGTTGGGAGGTGCTAGGGAGGACTGTTTTCCTCAGAGGTTCAAGTGGGTGCTTGAACACAAGGAGTTGTAGCTTCCATCTGGTTGCAGCCAGAAAAATCAAGGTGGCAGGGTGGTGCAAGGGAGAAAATTGGTTCTTTGTTATACAGGTTGGTGCCTATGTGACTGGAAGTTGGTGCTTCCATCCAGCTGGTGCTGGAACACTTAGGGAGTTGTTGCTTCCTTCTAGTGGGTGCTAGATAAACCAGGGAATAGGTGCTTCCTTCTAGTGAGTGCTAGAGAAACCAGGGTGGTGGTGCTTCCTTCTAGTAGGCGCTAGAGAAAACAGAGAGTTGGTGCTCTCAACAAGTTGCAACTTGCAAAATAGAGGTTGTAGCCTCACAATGAGTTGGAGATCATAAGTATGATAATGTACAGAATGTAAAGATTACTTATCATATAAAGAAGAAGAGGTTTTTACACTTTATGGGTATCCTTAGGAAATATTTGTCTTTGTGTATTTCATGTGTGTGAATGATGTTGAATGTTCTATTGCTTACTTCCCTACATTATTGTGATTGTCAGGAAGTGCTCTGTAAAGAGTTTAAAAATGAGCATAATTGTTTAAGCTCGATAACAACTTATTCAACCCCCCCCCCCTCTCAGTTGTCCAACAATTGGTATAAGAGCAGGTTCCTTTTATCTAAAGGTAGATCCTAGAGCTTAAACATGTCAAGCCATGAAGGAACTTCAACCAATAAGGCCCCTGTGTTCAATGGAACACACTTTGCCTTCTGGAAAGTTAGGATGAGAACCTACATAATGGAATTAGGTGCAGATGTATGGGATGTGGTAGAGACTGGTTATCTAAAGCCGTTTGTATTAGCTAACAAGGATGACAAGCTAGAATTCAGCTTCAACGCTAAGGCTATGAATGCTATTCTGAGAAGGCTTGCAGAAGTAGAATTTGTAAAAGTTATGCATTTAGAAACTGCCAAAGACATGTGGGACAAACTCATTAGTAGTTATGAAGGTAATGAGAAGGTAAAATATGCCAAGCTTCAAACCCATAGAGTATAGTTTGAACATCTACAGATGAAAGAAGATGAAACTATTGGGGAATACTTTCTGAGAGTTGAAGAACTAGTAAATGCAATGAAAGCACTTGGTGAAAAAATTGAGGAACCCTATTTAGTTCAAAATTTTTTGAGATCTTTGCCAGATAGGTTCAACCCAAAGGTCTCAGCTATAGAATAACTTAATGATCTAAAGGCTTTGGCTTTTGATCAACTTCTAGGAACATTGACGACATATGAAATGGGGATAGTTAAAGATAAAACCACCTCTAGAGAAGCATCATTTAAAGTAGACAAGAATGAGGATTCTGAGCCTGATGAAATTGAAGCAAAATTTGTGAGAAGACTAAAGAAAGGATTAGGCAAGTAACAAGGTAAGATGCCCTTCAAATGTTTCAACTATGGTAAGATAGGTCATTTTTCAAATAAGTGTCCACACAATAAGAAGGACCAGAACTCTGAAGGTGAAGAGAAGTACACACATAAAAGATTTGATAAAAAGAAGAGTTTATGTGTAAACAATGATGACTCTTCAGAAGACACCGATAGTGACTCTTCCTGTGAAGATAAGGTAAATGACTTCATGCTTATGGCCAAAGAGGATTATGATAATAAAATCACAGGATGCGATGCTAATGATAAAGAAGTTGTGGTTGACTTGGAAGGAGAGATGACCAACATTTTGGAAGAGATTGACAGACTTAGACTTAAGAACAGAAAGAAAAAACAATTGTTGATACAGTTCGAGAAAGACAGTAAACAACCCGATGAAGAATTTTCCCTGCTAAAAGTGTAATTAGAAGAGGCAAAGAAAATCAAGGACATTCTGAAACAACAGTTATCAGAAAAGAAGGCAAGATGTAAGGCTCTGGAAGAAGAAGTAGTGAAAACTAGGAAAGAGTTGGAGAAGTTTCAAGCCTTGTATCATTAGAATCTGTCAACTATCAGAGCCTCAAAAGGATTAGCCACCATTCTGAATCAACAAAGGAAGCCAAGGCTGAAAACTGGTTTGGGTTATGAAGAGGGATCAAGTAGTGGTCAACCAAGCAACAAAGACTCCATCAAGTTTGTCAAATCTACAACCAATGATAACAACAAACCTGCAGAAACAAAGGAAAACAATCAGCCGCCTAGGAGGAGTAAAGAAAAAGGTGCCAGGACTGAATCTGTAGAACAAAGAAATAATGCACCCTCTGCTCAAGGAAATCATCAGCATGGAAGAAATTAGCCTGCTCAAAGAAGACAACCATTTTCTAGGTACAAGGATTTTTTCTATGGATATTGTTTCTACTGTTCTAACTTTGGCCACAAAACTATAAATTGCTCCTTAAGATTTAGACATGAGCAATCAAGATTCCCAAGGAATAAATGTCTGCCACAACAAAGAATGAGATAGCCAAGTAACAAACAACCACAGATTGCAAATGGTCAAATTAAGTTTAGAGACATGCAACTAAGGAGGTCAAGAAATAATGAACAACCAATGAGTAGACAATGTTACAACAATCACTTTGACCTATTGAACAATGAGCTTGAATGCTATAACTGTCATAACTTCGGCCACAAAGCTGTAAACTGCCATTTGAAGAATTACAAAACAAATCCAAGGATAAAGCTCTTAGCTAGAAATTCCAACACATGGAA
Organism: Picea mariana; assembly: GCA_032191745.1. NCBI lineage: Eukaryota > Viridiplantae > Streptophyta > Pinopsida > Pinales > Pinaceae > Picea > Picea mariana. Next base: position 23,982 of record JASDQU010020033.1, read on the forward strand.
AAAGAAAGATAGTGGAAAATGTGGTCTAGCACTTTCAACTCAAAAACAAAAGGCCTCTGGGAATATAGACAATGGATGTTCCAAGCACATGACTGGAGAGAAGGATAAGCTTATGCCTATAAGTAAAATCAAAACAGGAAATAAGATCATTGAAAATGATGAACTAGGTAAAATCAAGGATAAAGGGATGGTGAGTTTGAGTAATGACAAAGGAGATGCCCAATATGTTCTGCCTAAAGATGGGTTGAAACACAATTTTCTCAATGTAAGTCAAATGTGTGACAGAGGATGTAAAGAGGTGGTCAATTCCAAAGACTGTAAGATAAAGTCTGTAAATTCAGGACAAGTGGTGGCTAAAAGCATAAGGACATACAATAATGATGATATTGAATCCTCCCCTGCAAGTAAAAAAGAAGATTCAGATACAATAAAGGAATGTTCAATTAGCATTTATCCTATGGAATAAGTAGAAGAAGAATCATGTCATAAGATGGAAGCAGAAGTTTTGAAGGTTGAGAAGTCAAACACCCAAAGCAAGTTCTTGAACAACTCCATGACCCTAGATAATCTCTTGGATAGTCAGAGATCACCAAATGACAAATTTGGTATTGGATACAACAAGGAGGAAATCGATACTCCTAAGAAACCTGATACAGGTCCTTCATCTGTGAAAAAGAAAAGCAGGTATGAGAGTGGTTGTAGTAGTTTTTTCTTGTGATTGAATATGGTCATAAAAGCCTTGGATTGTAGGCATCATGGAAGAAAAATTAAATTGCAGTAATAGAGATCGATGAGAATCAATGGGGAGATCCAAGGGTTGGTTAAAAAGTACAAGCTACAATTGCGTAGTGTTCCAGTAGGACAACGACATTCGCAGCAGCAACATTTTGATGTACAAAATTATATACATGACGTCCTGTAGAGATAACAAGAGGAAAGACCTTGTCAAGGAAAGCTAACCTTTTAGAAACAAAAGAGGAGAACAATCAGAAGTAGAGATAGAACAGTGACAGGAGGAGTCATCCAGTTATGACAAGAAAAGGTTGATGAAGGAGTCCCAGTAAGAGAGGTGAGCAATACTAAGTATTCTACAGAGGATACAACGGAAGCTGAAGATGAACAGGTCCAAGAATCAGAAGGAGAAGAATTTAGTTTAGATACAAATATTCTGCAGGACTCAAATAAGAGAGTCCATCCTGTCAGGAGGAGTTTGTGTTGGTTGAATATCTGATACCTCCTAAACATACTGCAACAGCTCAGGGGGAGCATGTTTTCTTTGACATTGATGTCAAAGGGGGAGAAAAGGAGTGGTCCAGACCATATGCTACAGCTGGAGGTCCAAACAGATTAGCGCAGCCATTCAGGGTTGCCATAAATGCCAAAGGGGGAGATTGTTGGCATGTTTACAGGCAGAGCATGCTTGTCAACGATGGCATGTCTATAGGCAAGAACAACAACAACGATAACATGCTTATAGACAGAGGTAGAGTATGCGTGTTTTTCATTGATGGCAAAGATAAGAATGATCAACAGAGCGATGATGGCATGGCAATAGCAAGATCAATTGTGAAGATCAACAGTGAACGTTGGATCTCATTCAGAATCCCCGATGATCATTAGATCTAAATTCAGAGAGGAGTAGCGCACAATAGACGAGAATAGATCTTGGGCATTAGATCCGAGCACAGGGTCTGACCGTCATTGGATCCAGGAGAACCTGCACGTTCTTTAAAGTGCAAGGTGAAGAGAGCTTACAAAATCCTGAAAGTAGGAGGACCGTCCATCTTAGGGTAGGACACGTGGTCACAGATCAACATTTCGTTGACTGAAAGGTCAAAGGAAGGAAGTTCTCTAACCTTCCAACTCGCGATAAGATCTGGGCCGTCAGATCTGGAGTAATTACAAAGACCAACATCCGTTAGATTTGGTGAAGTTGTAAGGAAGATAAGACCAAGAGTCATCCAACTCTCAAAAACTGTGAAGGAATCCTGGCCGTCCATCGAGGACAGTGGTGGAACGTTGGATCTAGAGGACACATGTCGAAAGATCATCATTTCGCTGACTGGAAAGTCAAAGGAATGAGGTGCTCTATCATTCCAACTCGTGAAATGTGAAATGGCGAAATGATCTGAGCCATCGGATCGAGGAGAAATCTGGACTGTTGATCCAATAAGGACACGTGGCGAAATCAAGATAATATCTGGACCGTTGGTTCCATAGGACACGTGGTGAAAGATCGTCGTTTCGCTGACTGGAAAGTAAAAGGCACAAAGTTCTCTAACCTTCCAACTCGCGATATGATCTGAGCCGTTGGATCAAGGACGAATCTGGGCCGTCAGATCCAAGAGGTATATCATGACAGAACACATCAACAAGGATAGGTGGCATCCTACATCAGTAAGGACACGTGTCACAATCATACAAGGACAAGTGTCAAGTCGATTCGGCAATTCAGACCACTAAAAATCACAATTCTGAGTGACACGTGGTAGCCACTCAGGTCATGACATGTCATCGGATGATGTCATTCCAGGAGTTTAGTTTTAGGAGTTTTAGCATCAACTCTCCCCAAAAGTCTCGAAAGCTGAAGTTTCGGGGAGGTGGATAGCCGTCCGATCACCATGGAATGTGGACTGTTGATCTAAAGAGTGAAGCGCTCAAATGATTAGCGAGTGGTCATAGGTTGTGGTCACATCGTCGAGAGTTGGAGGAAGGCGCTAACAACTAAGCTCCATTTTGGAGATCATGATATGGAGAGTCGTGAAGTCTCACCACAATATTGCCGAAATCACAAAACACGAAACAACGATTCAATCTGAGTCGTTGATCAAGAGAAAGCGTGAACCGTTGATCTAGCTCCATTTTCGTAGTTTCGACGATCACAACTTGGAGTGTCGAGACCCTTCATCATAGGAATGCCGAAATGCGAAACGCCTTTTTGGCGTAGTCTATGGTCACCGTCGGTGGTTATGTGAGGGGAAGGAGCCTAGCGTAGCTAGGCTTCATTTTGGGTACCGGAAGTGGAGGAGTTAAGGAGACTCACGACAAAATTCCTGAATTGTGAATTGCGAAAGTCCTTTATGGATAAGCACTTGGTCATCGTCATGGGCATGTGAAGGAAGAAGCTAGTATAGCTAGGATCCATTTCGGGGTTCACAATATGAGGAGTCAAGGAGACTCAAGAGAGAAAACCTGAAATGCAAAATCATGAAATGCATTTTTGATTAGGCCTGTGGTCACAACCAAGGTTACATTGTCGAAGGTTTAAGGGAGGAACTATCATGCAACTAAGCTCCATTTTAGAGATTGCGACTTGGAGAGTCGAGATGCCTCATCCCCAGATCCCCGAAACGTGAGTCGTGAAAGCGCCTTATAAATAGGCACTTGGCCATTGCTAGAGGTCACTTGAAAGGAAGGGGATTAGCCAGAAGAACTAGCACCCACTGTGAAGTTTTCTTCAGGAAAAGAGAAAGCGCAAAAACACATGAACGCACCGAGTTTTGCTTAGTAACTGCCAGAACGAAGTGATTGCATATGCCAGAGAATTCGAGGATTTGTAGGGTGACTGCCAGGGGAGACAAAGAGTCTCGAGACATCTGCTAGTGCAATGAAGACTGATTATAGAGACGATTGACAGATGCAAGAGAGGACGAAGAGTATGGATTGCCAGTGAAGCTAAGGAATCTCAACATAATGCCCAGTGATGATGAACGCATGGGGGTAACTGCCAGAAAAGATGAAGAGTTTCCATGATGATCACCAGAGGACTCGACATGAGAAGGTGACGTCGAACGAAGAAAAGGAGAGAGATGCTTGAGGAAACAAAATTGCGGAAAGTTGGAGTGGCAATGAACAACCCGATGAGCAGAACCGTGACACTGTGAAGAGCATGCAGAGGCATTGTGCATGGAGGAAGAAGAAGGTGCACATATAGTATAAATATGCAGAACATAGAAGACATGAGGGATAATGTTGTGAGTGATGCATACGTGTAGAAGCATGATGTGCAGAAGCTGAAGCATAGAAAAAGAAAAGAACAGAGATGCATATCTGAGAAAAGAAGAGAAAGCTGAGGTGTGCATGCAGAGACAGAGAAGAAGATCAGAAAGCTCAAAAGGATGGAATCAGGAAGACACTAATGCATGCATAACATGGCAGTTTAGCATAACAATGATGAGACTGGTAATCCATTGATGAACATTATATCACTGTAATAATTTTCTGTAGCAAAGATTTATATTTCAGGGTGGTTGGGAGGTGCTAGGGAGGACTGTTGTCCTCAGAGGTTCAAGTGGGTGCTTGAACATAGGGAGTTGTAGCTTCCATCTGGCTGCAACCAGAAAAATCAGGGTGGCAGGGTGGTGTAAGGGAGAACATTGGTTCTCTGTTATATAGGTTGGTGCCTGTGAGACTGGAACTTAGTGCTTCCATCTAGTTGGTGCTGGAACACTTAGGGAGTTGTTGCTTCCTTCTAGTGGGTTCTAGAGAAACCAGGGAGTAGGTGCTTCCTTCTAGTGAGTGCTAGAGAAACCAGGGAGTTGGTGCTTCCTTCTAGTAGGTGCTAGAGAAAACAGAGAGTTGGTTCTCTCAGCAAGTTGCATCTTACAAAACAGAGGTTGTAGCCTCACAATGAGTTGGAGCTCATAAGCATGATAATGTACATAATGTAAAGATAACTTATCATATAAAGAAGAAGAGGTTTTTACCCTTTATGGGTTTCCTCAGGAAATATCTGTCTCTATGTATTTCATGTGTGTGAATGATGTTGAATGTTCTATTGCTTACTTCCCTGCATTATTGTGATTTTCATGAAGTGCTCTATAAAGAGTTTAAAAATGAGCATAATTGTTTAAGCTCGGTAACAACTGATTCACACCCCCCCCCCTCTTAGTTGTCCAACAACAGGGGGGGTCCAAGGGGGTTTTATTTATGTGTCTTGAATCCCANAGGTAACAACTGATTCACACCCCCCCCCCCTCTTAGTTGTCCAACAACAGGGGGGGTCCAAGGGGGTTTTATTTATGTGTCTTGAATCCCAAACCATTCCTAAAATTATTGTTTCAAGTGAACCTTCTAATTTTACCCCTTGAGTGTATGAGAACTCAATCATTGAATGCATGTAAGAGGGTGGGCGTGATAAGTCACATTCCTTAGTTATTGAGAGCTTGAGTCTAAAGTACAATGAACATTGGGGAGAGAGAGAATCAACTTGCTTGGGGAAACACATAAATTCATATGAAAAAGGGAGAGTTTTGACAACCAATTTTTTTTGGACAACAAGGGATAGGAGAGCATGGAAGCTTGAAGGCTATAATGTTCCCCAACTTAACCGAGGAACATTACTTGTGGAAAATACGCATGAATTCAATTTTTTTCTGCTAGCTGAATTCCTATGGATTACTAACTACGAATTATACACATATTTAACCATTGTAGACACCAATTATTTAAACACAACTACATCATGCTAGCTAACATGAATTTTGTCTCCTCACAGATACAAACTGCGCACGCAACAAACTTTGTACCACGTGTGACAAGTGTTTCCCAGTGCGTGCGACAATTCAATCTGTGACATACCCGTCCTCCAAGACGAGTCCTGTCACTACAAAAATGGATTTGCCTATTAAATACGAGTTTGAAAATTCCCCATACTCATAAAACAAAACCAAGAGGCATTAGGCCCATAAAAAAATACAACAAACAACATGTTGATTTACCCATGCATCTAACATTACATATAAAACGTGAATGCATCCAGTAAGCACACAACAACACACAACAACACAAAACATTCAAATATTCATTTACACAACAAAATAATCATAATAAAACAACATAACACTTATCTTTTTATAAAACGTAACCAACTGGCTGTGTACAAAGGATGAACCTCCTAGCCTATTATAGTTCAAAAATGCCATATCTGTGCATACAAGACATTGGCCCATACATTTGCATACTTTGCCAAAAATACTGCTGATGCTTCCTTCTAAAAAATCTTTTTTTGGATAGTGTATGCGCCCTGCTGCACTAATAGCCCGCGTACACATGCGTGTTTCATGCTAGTTAGCCCACGTACACACGCATGATGCTTGCTAGTTAGCCCACGTTTACCTCCAAAAGTTGCAAAAAATATAAAATTGTGAGGAATTTGGTGGAGTTTAGGGGCTATGGAGGGTTTCCTAACCATTTTACCCCTTGTTTTCCGTCCCCAAACCGAATAACCATATTTTTATCATATAAAAAGAGGTCTTGGGGAGTCATTTAGACACATAAACAAGAGAATAAGAAAACTCTACCAAAATCTCTTCCATTTCATTGCCCAAGATTTGCATCATGCTCTGAGTTTTAACCTCAACTTTCCCCTCCACCCATTCTCCCTACGCAACCCTTTCTCTTTCCCTTGATGGTATGCTTGTTGTGAGAATATAATGTGGAATTGATGCACTTGGAGCCATGACAGAGGATCCCGAACTTGGTTCGTAGAGTGGTTGCAAGCAAAGGTTGTAACCTTTTTATCTTGAATTTGAATAAAAGAGATTATCTTTGTCCCAAAACCCTATGTTTACATGTTCTTGTTAATTTGAGCATTTATATCTATATTTAGGCTTTTAAAGTGATCATTAGAGATTGTATATGTTGTTGCATTGTATTCTTAACCCCTTACAGGTCAACTTTGGGAGGAGATCTGTGATCCAGGAGGCAACAACAAGTGAAAGAGGTCTACATCAACCGTAAGGATTGAAGGTGCACTCATTAACCCTCTCTTCCCTCTTTCTCTTATCACTTGATGTATTATGCAGTCTCTTTTAGCATATTTTGTTAGTTTTGCTTTGATTGGAAGAAAATTAAAAAAAAAAAAAACTAGTGTTTTAGGTCTCTTTCTTTCTTTGCATTTTCTTTGCTTTGTTTTTTGAAAAAGAAAAAGAAATTAACATAGGGTTGTGTTTTCTTATCATCTTGAAAGAATTTAAAAAGAAAAATAAGAAAGAAAATCCTTTCATTTGCTTTTTTGTTTGACTCGAAAGTTGCATTTTGCATTTTGCATGGAAAGGAGAAAATATTGCATCTTTATGTTTGAAGGATTGTTCATGGTTTTTGCTTGAAACTCTTTTTCATTTGTAGAATTAGTTAAAGTCTTATTTTTCAGTGTTCTAATTAGTTTCTTTTTCACAAGAGTCTCAAACAACATAAGTTGCACTTTCGTTCCTTGAGTAAGAAAATCCCCTAAAACAAACGCGTTAATCTAAAATATATTAGTAACACTTTTTCTAGGGTTTACCAATAGCTTAGGCAAGGGCCTTTGATTAGGTGTGGAGAGGTAAACTCTACAAGGCCAACCAAAAATCAACTTAGGTGTCTGTGCTAGGGTGTGAAAAATCCACCTTTTAATTATTTAATCCGGGAAGCTCCTCTAACACAGGAGTCAAACAAGAGGCCGAGTGGAGGACGACGATGAAGATATCTATTCCTGATCTCAACAAAGAGTTTGTGAGAGTGTGTATTGGGGGTGAATCCTGTAGCGTTACTGGCCCGACTTGTGTCAGACCTCTGAGACACTTGGATCCGTCCAAAGTACTCTAAAAGTGTTTATGGCCCCGTTGTGTTTCAAGCCTCAGGAGGATCTTCGAGCTTAGTTACCCTACCCATACACTCGCCTGACTGTCGACTGTACCCCCCCTAGTTGTTGATTATAAGTTGGTGGCCTAGTTTCCATTATATAGGTTGACACATAGGTGACTGTGAAGGGTGTATCGCGGTACCTGAGGTAGACTCTGTAATCTCTGGGTGACACCCGAAGGGACCGTCGGTTGGAGGTCTGGGTAGCTGCTTCTCCTGGCCAGTCATTTTCCTTTGCGAATGCTTTGGACAATCAAGACTTCATCTCCCTTGGTTGGAAGCATTTAGAAGGGTTGTTTGTTTGGATTGTATCTTTTTAGGATTTTGTTCTTAGTGGTGTGCTCCGTGCTCCCTATTTTTCCATAGGGAGTTAGTCAGTCATTGTTGTGGGTATTTGACCTAAGGTGGTAGACATCCCACTCTGCTGGTCATGATGAATTTTTGGTCTTCCACTTAGAAACGCGGAGCCGCCTCCTTATAGGCGTATATTTTTATACCACAAATTTACCAGAGTCAGTGTGTAAGACTTTTACAGACTTGAAAGATCCCGTAAGGGAAGAACCTGTACATAAGATCTTCATGGAAAAATTTATTGACAACCAACCAAGGAACCCCTTCGCAAGGGGATTCTTGTGCTTTTCCTTTCTTCGGAAACATTGGTGTCCCTTTGATGGCCACTTTGTGCATTCCTGGGTTGAATGTGGGACTACTGGTTTGGTTGGGTACCATTCCAAATGTTCCGAATGCTCTTGATGCTTCTCAGTTAAGCACCTTATGTCATGGGCATGATGTTGATGTTCCTTTGTCAACAAAGTCTTCTCCTCCTCCTTCTATATTCTGTGGTGATAGTATAACTACTAGTAATCCGAATTCTAAACGAAACAAAAAGAGGAAGAATAAGAAGAAGAAATCACCAATCTCTGCGATTCGTGTTGGAGATAGGTCAACAACCTCTATGAGTAATGTTGAGGAGAAACACCCAACCTTTGCAATTCATGCTGGGGGCAAGAAACTAGCCTCTACAAATCATGTTGGGGGAAAAAGTCTAGTCATTTCTATTCATACTGGCGATAGGTCTATAGCCTCTATGAGTCATGTTATCGACCAACCACGAACCTCTACAAGTCATGTTGGAGGTGTGCAACCGACCACTACAAGTCATGCTGGGGGCACGAACCTAGTCCCTGCGAGTCATAATAGAATTCAATCACCAACCCCTACTAGTCATGTTGGAGAGTTGTCAACAACCTTTGTGAGTCATGTTTAGGAAAAGAAACCAACCACTACTAGTCATGCTGGAGGAATTGATTTTGTTGAGAAACCTAGATAGATACGACGTAAGACTAAGTTCCCTTGTAAGCTTTGCAAGGGAGATCACCTTACTCATTTATGCCCTGGCCTTCTAAAGGCACGAATATTTTCTTCCCTGTCTGCAAGCTCTTTTGATTATGACTCTTTTGAGGTTTCCTCACAGTCTATTCAACCTTTGGTTGATAAAGTGTTTTTTTCGATGCAATCTACGACCGATACCACTCTTCTTTTGGGGGGTGATGCGCCTTTAGACCATGCTGTCTCACATCCTCTTCAACCAATGGTTGAATAAGTGGTTGTGCCGATGCAATATTCAGTGTATCCCACTCTTCTCTTGGAGAGTGTCGAGTCTACCAAAGTGGTCACACTGATGCAATCTTTGGCTGATCCCACTCTTCTCTTGGAGAGTGCCGAGTCTACCAAAGTGGTCATGCCGATGCAATCTTCAGCTGATCCCACTCTTCTCTTGGAGAGTGTCAAGTCTACCAAAGTGGTCATGCCGATGAAATATTTGGTTGATCACACTCTTCTAATAGGGAGTGATGTGTCTACCCACTATGTTTTTAGCATTTCTAGTTCAGTACTTTCAGAACAAGGGGGCATTCCGCTCACTTCGAGCACACCCCCTCCAAGTCATATGATGGTTTCCTTTGATTGGAATGACTTTGTCGAGCCCCATCTTCCTTCTTCTTCACCATTTCAAATAAGGGTTGAAGTTAATTCAAAAAACATTTATCGATGTATTGTAGATGAAGGAGCCTCCACAAGTATTTTATCCTCCTCGGCTTGGCAAGCTTTGGGTTCTCTCGAGCTTGTGTCTGCATCGCATGAGCTGTTGGATTTTGACAGACGTCCTAGTGAATATTTGGGGATTCTTCCTCAGTTTCCTATCTCATTAGGTGGGAAGACTGTCATTGTTGATGTTATAGTGGTGCAAGGCCCGTTAGATTTCAATATGCTCCTCGAGTGTGATTATGTATATGCTATGAATGTTGTGGTGTCTACCCTCTTGTGAGTGATGCATTTCTCTCACAATGGAAGCATTATCACTATCAACCAACTGCCACATGATAATCAACATCCTAATTCAACGTTAGTTTAGGCTACCCCTTTATGTGTTCCTAGTGTTCGTGTAGACTCTACCGTGCCACGAGTTAATTATGTGGCATCTTATCCTCAGTGTTCAGTTGCTCCAAAGCAAGAACTTGTTCACTCATGTTTTCCTTCTCGAGACATGGTCTCAAAAACTGATCAATTGGGGGCATGGGAGCCCTTGCTCCCCACTCTTGGTCTGAGTGATATTGAGTTTCCTTTTGAGTATGATCTCATTGTTTGTAGATCCTCAAGCCCTCGTGCTTGTGATTCTTTGATGATAGACTCTGCTAGTCCTGGCCAAAACCTTCATCGTCATATGGAATATTGTCAGTTTTCTTCCCTTTTGGGAGACTTTCTAAGTTGACTATCGAAGAGACCCTTGGTCAGAGCCTAGCAACGGGCTCTACTTGAACCAATACTATGCATGATCCGTAAGGCTATGTGGTGTCTTGTACCATATTGTACATTCCGGGTTTGTTGTTTTCAAGTTTTTTTATTCAGTATCACCTCTTATTTTCCTAAGTTTCTATCTATATTGGATTTATTAACTTTTGGATGAGTGTTATTGGCTTTATATGCAAAATCTTGGAGAGTTTTTTTTCTATGACATTCGTTCATCTTATCGATCTGTTCTGACAGGTATTGACCTTAAAAATGGCATATGGGTTAGTTTTTTTCCCTGCTTACATTTTTTCATTATCCGTTTCCTGGTTCATTTTGCCTTAGGATCGACCGCACTAAAGTGTGACATTGAACTTTCTATGCTACTTTAGAAGTGTTGTAGTTAGGTGGTAGAGCCTTCCTCTACATAGATGCCCTAGGTAGATCCTAACAATATTACCAACTTAACGAGAACTATGACCTCAAAATGAGAACTCTAGCCCAAAAACTCATAGTTTTGCATAAAAAACATGAAAATCAACCCCAAATAATGAAAACGTGGTGCTACCAGTAGCACCATTTTTTCAAACGGAGTCAAAATTACAACATTTTTCAAGCATGACCTTCAAAACTCATACAATATCTTAGAAAAACCTTAAAATAACACCTAAATAAAAAAGTGACGATAACTAAAGCAACAAGTTTTTTCTAAACGTTAAAATTATGGCTCATTTCAACCGAATTGAAACAGTGGTTTTGACAAAAGATCCCTATACGAAAAAAACCCAAAATTGAATACAAAATAGTAACTTAAAATTAATTATTAATATATTTTTTTTCTTCTTCAATTTACATTGAAAAATAAATAAATAGAAAGAACAAAATATTTTCATTTTTTTTTTAATTGAA
>JASDQU010020036.1:3942-20402 GCA_032191745.1 Picea mariana
TATATATATATATATATATATATAAACATGCCATCTACGGTGGTGTCCAAGTAATAAGAATCTTTTGTTTTTCATTCATCATGAGGTAAACCTTCAACAACTTATCAGAATCATGCCATACTTGTTCCAATAGTTTGGGGCCTTTCCTTTCTTTTCTCCCAGCTAGATAATGGGCAACACTCAACTCCTTCTTCAATGTTGTAACATCCCGCTCTGACGCACTGAGTGAACTTATTCGTTGAGGACACTTGCTCACAAGTGATCCAGATTATTATGCTATTTAATCTTTTGATTTTGATTATGAGGCATTATGGGTTGATGACATGTTGTTTTACTACATTGACGTAGACAGGTGCTATTGATTCCGTTTTATTGAGTGTGCAGGATTTTGGACCTCAAGGTTGCAGAGGCATCGATGGAACCCCTTGGACTCCGGATGGAGTCAGGGAGTGTGCCATTGGGGTTTGATTGTTTTACTGTGATATTAGTGCATCTGACTGGATGATATGATATGGATATGTTCTGACATGATTTGTTGATGATGTAGGCTGACGATAGCTTGTCGACCAGACTCACATATGGAGTAAAGGGGTCATGCACAACTACCAGATATGTTGATGGAGAGGTGTGGACAACATCCCTACCATAACCTACTAGCACTCCTCTCGTGGCTCGAACACTAGGTTAACGATTAGCTAGTTCGAGAGGACCCACGATGCTGTAAGGGAAGACTGCGACAGTCGCTCACGATGATTCTAAGAGGTGCGCAATAAGGCGGGGGCCTTATTCCTTAGAAGCTCTTAGTTTCCCACAAGTTCACCTGGAGGATTATTGACTCTAGGGGTTTTTGATGTCTACCAAGTCAGTCAAGAGGCGAGTGGCACCCTTGGAGCATGTAGTGCGTCCTGAAGGGCACATCGCGCAAGGGAACAAATGAGGCGAGTGACACCCTTGGAGCACCTAGTGCATCCTGAAGGGCACATTGCATTTTTTTGATAAATGAATGAACCTAGACGACCTTAAGATGAACAATGAGATAAGAATTTAATTAAAAAAAAATATATATATATTCCCTAATAAAATACCGCCCATCACGAAAATTAAGGTCTAGGTCTAAATCATGCTAGTGGTAAAATTTTATCCCTTTTAATAAAAAAAAAATTGATTTATAAACACATATATATACATATATAAAATAAAGTTAAAAGAAAAATAAATAAAGAGTATGATCTTCGTTAAATCTTGTAACATGGAGGGAGTAAGAAATTTAATTTATTCAAAAATACGTTGGAATAAAATTTTAAAAAAGGGGTAATTAATTGTTTTATTATTTTGATATAGTAATTAAATGAGAAAAAGGAAAAAGGGTTAATTTCCACACCTACCGTTTTGAGTTCTAATTAAAATGGGGAAAGAGGGAAAATCTAAAATATTAGGAAACTAGGAAAAGAGGTATACATAAAAAGGGGAAAAGGGAACATAAGGGAAAAAGTGGAAAGTTAACTTAGTAAGTATCTACCATTTAAGAGATTTCTAATTTAAACTGAAGTAGCAATTTAATAATGGGGAAAGCCATTAAAACCTGTAAGAGAATTTGGGGAGACCTAGGAGTGATTCTAGGAGTTACTCTAGGTGGGTGAGGGAAATAAAGAAAATTAATTAATTAAAGAAATTAATTTATGGAGGAATGAAGGGGATGGATGACACTTGTATGGAGAGGAATTTTTAGGAAATTAATTATAAAAACTTAACTAAAAGAGAAATTTTGGAAAGTAAGGAACCACAAAACTCTATATAATGAAGGGAGGTTATGGAGGTTGGACCATCTTTTGTTTACGTAACGTTACACTGCAGAATATCTACTTGACTGATTTAACTTGTGGGAGTTGGGATACCCAGCTCGGTGAGGAGTGGTAGCTCAGCCTTGCGAGGCGAGCTGGGAGCTAGTCGAAATATCTGGATAGTGAGTGTGTGGCCCCTTTGCAGCATGGGGGGATAACGGGGAAGAAGAGTACCCCTAGCATTGGCTGGGAGGTACCGATGAAGTCTCACCGGTTGAAAAGCAAGACTTTCTCGGAGCGTGTGGGACGTCATTCAGAGAGGGCGATTAGGCAATGGTATGCTCTCTTCATTTTTGTTTGGTAGATTGTATTAGGACTAATGTTGGGATCTGCTTATTTTTTGGGAAGGTAAACTGATGTCTTTTAAGTTGATGATGAAAAATTTTCTTAGCCTAGCTCGATGGTTGTTGTCTCCCATGGCCTTCATTTTCCTGCATATCTTGACCACCTTTGTGACGTCCCAAAAAAATAAAATATTTTTAAAATTTAAATCTTCTGAAAATTCATTCAGTTGTTAGCAAATTCGAATTCAGAATTTTTTTTCCATTTATGGAAATTTCGAATTTCAAATTTGATGATTGTAATTAATTATTATGACTGTTGGGCAGAGACCTGATTTGAGCCAACTAACTATTTGACTATGACACTTGTATGAAAACAAAATATTTATATTGATTGTATAAGGAAAAATGGAACAACCATGTTAAATTTAGCTAACCATGACTCCATGAGTGGGGAACACATTGGAATTAACTCTGGGCTGATCGTTACAAGTAGAAAATTAGTGATTTGGCCATTGGCATCCCCTAAAAATCAAAGATTTAGAAAGCTGCGAAAATTCCCAAGGGAGGGAAAAAAATCCTAGGCAAATTAATAAATAGCATATGTGAGGAGGCAGGACGCTGCCAAGTATGTTGGGAAGGAAGACTATGAATTTTTCTCAGTTTCTTGTTGTTATGAGCACTACTATGTGAGTGTGAGGCAAGGGGAATACTGTTGAAAATGAAGGACATTGCTGGAGAGGAGATTCCAATTCGTCCTCATGGACTTATGGTCAGGCTAGGGGGTGAATCGGGCAAGTAGATTGGATGCCCTGTTCTATGGTTGGGAGTAATGTGGTTGTTCCCTTTGTCTTCCCATAAATTTGGTTCAGATATGTAACTCTACCTTATCCTAGTCAAATGTCATGTATTGCAATCGGTTTACTTCAATGTATGAATTTCTGGTTGAATGTTGTGGTGGAAAGATCTATCATTTTACTTCATAATCATTGGCTAGAAATGGACTCATTTATTTAGATGTGATGTTGAGTAATTACTAAAATCTTGGAATGTACCAAACAACAAAACGAGTTCTGTAGTAGTTACTAATCCCATAATAGAATGGATTACAGACTACAACTATCTTCTTAGTTCTATTACGTAAAATGAAAATAAAATTGTTTGCATAAATACTTCAATCCACGCCACCAATAGCTGTGGAAGATTTCATTTCCTGTAGATGCTTATAGTATACAAAGAGCCTCCTCTAATGAAAATACCAATCCAGATTCAAAGTAAATACACTCTTTTAATTAATCGATATGTATATCGACCTGTATAAATATATCATGAACATATATGTATATATATAATGAGCATTTTGTATGATATAATATGACGCTGGAGTAAACTGATTGCTAAGGTATCCGGAAAAATACTAGATAGATATACATATAAATATTTACATAGGAATATAATTCAGAAACTTACCAAAACCCCACTACAGAAAATTAAGTATATGTACATCAACATGGTAGTGAGGGTACTTTAGTAATGAATCTATGGTTTAAAGGCGCATCTCAGTATAACCTCTGTCGTAGGTACAATGCTACAGGGTATCTAGTATACAGGAGTAAGAAAATCACATGAAAGGAAATAAACTCAAATTTCTGGAATTCCCGATCTTTAATAATCTCAAATGGAAAAACATTTTTCCTGTCGATTTATATACGAGAAACCCCTAAATCTGGACAGAATCCCACATACTTTACATAAAACCATTACATACAGCTGGTTCGTAAGTCAAATATACAAATGGTGGAATAAGACTCTGGTTCAACTCCTGCCAAAAACTAGTGTTATATCAGAATGCAAGTTTACAATGCTTAAACGGAATATGGAAGTCATCACCTGATCCTGATGGAAAACAACACCCTTAGGCACAGCTGTTATTATGCTAGTTTTCGGCATACTACTACACTTAGCCGAATCATTTTTTTTGGAGAAGGGACCCTGTAATCAACAATGCGATTTAATTCTGGAAAAATAACTAGAGAATTCAAATCTGTAATAACAAGTCATTTTTTTCGGAGATACTGAGGAAAAATATTAAACACGAAAAGTGACAGATTGAACTCCATTACACAACGAAATAATACTCAAAGAATAATGATCATATTACTTAAATAGAATGACTGTCTAAATATCACAAGTCCAACCAGGCGCAAGCTTGGTGTAATATTTTATTTGTACCAGAATGTTTATACAAAATCAGGGCGTACCCTGTGTCAACTGAATACAGAACTTGGAGCTAAAAATCTTCAAACATTAGGGATGGGACAAAGCCTTGACCATCGGTGCATGTAAACTTGAAATAGACGGAAGGGAACTGTGTTGGAACCCGAATACCTCTTGAGGGAGTGAAGAGGGCGTCCCCATGCTTCGACGCGACCACACCTACACAAAATAATGTGAAGCACTATAGTGTATCCAACGAAAAAAGACGATTAAATCACATAACAGAATAAAATTAGAAAGTGGGTCGATGAATACTTAACTATAAAGGTGTTCTTGCCTTCTGCCATTGCGCTATCTCGTACGCCTCCCAGATCGAAAGGAGAGGAGGAGTTTGTGTCTCCCTGATGGGTACCCTCGCACATCAAGGGGCCCATCATTAGCAATGAATACTAGTCTTAATAAAAAACATTGCAGAAAATGAATTTGCGTATAACGACCATAAAGTAATAGTAAACATAAAATTAATGTGACACTTCAAATATGAACAGGAAGGATTAAATGCCTCCGGCCATGAGAACGCCGCTCCTAATCAATATAATGACACTAGCGATTTAAACACAAAAGTTCTCTCAAGTTCAACAGCATGCCGAAAGGTCTGTTACACACCCAAGTAAGGGAAAACTCGGACATGACACTCTGTCATCTAAGACAAATCGATTGGGAAACCAAGCCATTAATAAAAGTTCAAGAAAAAAAAAAATAGCATATTCCGAATGTACATTTCTAACAGACATCGTAGTAAGTTCCTCCAAGAAAGGAGAATATCTCGGCCTCGACAAGAAGACTAGTACAGAGAAAAGGGTTAAACTGTGAAGAACCTAGACCTGGCTAGGGTAACACCTACCCTTTCACAATAACCTCAAAGAATGCTACCGAAGGACTAACCATGACCAGGAGCATGTAGCGACCTACCTAACAAGACAGAAATATCCGAATGCGTAAGTGAAAGAACATTCAAGGGTAAACTTACCCCGCAGAGAGCTACTGCTGAGAAGCTCCACCCAAGATCTTCACCCATCTGGCACAGGGGCCGAATCATAAACTCATGTCCACGATGCTAAAGAGAAACAAAAGAATGGCCTGAGACGTTCCCTCCTCCTTCACTAAACCAAAACCAGAATGCAAACAAAAAATGGACTGAGACGGTGCTTCCTCCTTCACCAAACTAAAACCAAAATGAAAGTGAAAGTGCAGGAGTAACCCTTGGCATGGAGTAAAGGGGATGGGGTCTTCGTACTTGCACCATGTGAATATAGGGTAAGTATCGATATCCCATTGGGGCATGCCAGTCAAGCTATGAATTGAATAGACATATCCCAGACGCTTTAAATATTGCAGACAGGCCTTTAAGGCATGAGGGTTCCAACCTGTATCGGTTGCTGAGAGTATTAATGGTGAGGTAACCGGATGGCTGACTTACTACACCGTTATATGTTGAACCCAACTACCTTTGCATTAACCATATAAGGCAGATAACCCTTGTTGTTACCTAATGAGTAGTTGTGTTAGCATGATCATAACCATCACCTTCACAAGTTAACCTCTGCGCGCTTTATATTCAAGGTGCAAGTTTAATGCTCGATTTTATACCCAAATAACTTTTGTTTCCGAATAGTGTTAACCTCTCCATGTAGATCTTATAATGATATATATATCAGAATGAGCATCATAAGGCCTTACATCTATAACCCTCGCATTTGTATGATAGTGACTCTAAGTAGTTACATCTCCATATCATAAAGTGGTTTTGGAAACGAAACAGTAGATAATAACAAGTTGCAATGAAATAGGATATCCCTAGCTATGAACCTATGTTCGTATATAACTCAATACCGAAATAGGAAGCAACAACTTTATGTTAAAATAGGATAGAGGAGTAAAAGGAAATAAGACTGTTGTACCTTATGGTTGACGAATGACTGAAAAGCTTTAAAGACACAGAACCAACTCAAAGTTCCCAATTAATTTATTTTTTTTATCATGTAAATTTTGAAGTACATTACAACCTTGTTGTGTTGATTGTGACCTTGAGGTTATTTAGCCTTCGTCCCTAGCCCACCAGTCCTCGCCTGAGCAGTCGGCCAAGAGCCTGATCTATGGTCGTCGCCTTAGCGTTAAAAAACCTATGGATCTCAACGCCCTACTTTTCTATGCAAGGATGGTGAAATGAAGGATGAACCCATCTGTCATCTACCTCTGTTGTTGTCTTTGACAGTTTGTTGTCTTGTGCTCTCTAGCAAAGTACCTTTGTGTATGGAATTCTTGCGTCATGTTGGTTTTCCCTGCGATCATCTCAATGACCTCTCCCATTGGACCCTTGTGTTCCTTACTGTTGGTTGAGTGGATTGATATCCTGGTAATGTAAATAATTTCATGTCAGTCCACAATTTTATTGTTATCCTGGTAATGTAAAGAATTTCATTTCAGTCTGCAATTTCATTAATATCCCGGTAATGAAAAGATTTAATCTCACTATGTTCCTTTTTACATATTGGTATACTGGTAATGTAAGGAATTTCATTTAGTCTGCAATTTCATTAATATCCTGGTAATGAAAAGATTTAATCGCAGTCTAGGATTTAATATCAGTCTGCAAAGTTTTCTCGTGCTGGTATCCTAGAACGCAAAAAAATAATCTAATTTAAATCTGCGTTGTTGGGCATCTTGGAAAATGAAACCAAAAAAAAACTTAAACTTCTAAGTCGGCATTTTATTTGGCACTCTAATTTGGATAGCACTGGTGTCAAATTCCAGCCTGCATTTTTTTACACCTGCCAGCGATCTATTTTAATTATTGTTTAACCTGTCCCTTGAGGCGAATTGGGAGTCTGTGATTCTATATACCTGGCCAACGATTTCCATTTCAATTTAAATTGTAAAGAAGGTGAATTTGGCCCTAGATTCTTATTGATCTCTGACTGATCTTGCCGCTGGATTACCACGAATTTGCTCTTAATTAATGACTGCAATTGCTATTGAATGGCCAATCTATGCCTCAAATTGTTTTACTACATTTATATATATATTTTTTCTTTTAAATTCATAAAAACTTTGACAACGAGATGATCTTGGAGTAGCATCAGAAATTCTATTTGTACCTATGTTTTTGCCAAGCCATTCCCTCGTAATACCTGTATTTACCAACAAAATCCATGGTGTTACTGGCAGCACTATTTGCATCTTTTTTTTTTGGCGAATTATATTCGGTCACCGGTGTTTGTTGATTAACAGAGAATCCTAGATAGTGCCTTTATTAGCAGGGCCTTCTGCATTCCTCTCATCTCTGCGCCCCTTTAATTCTGTGCTGCAACACTCCAGCTCACTCTGCGTATCTTTAATTCGACCTTGACTGTTGGAAGTTCCTTTTTGTAGACAACATAATTATGATAGTTTTTATAGAAAGGTTGAAGGGATTCATGTGTTCTTTTTATTATATCCCAACGAAACACTAATCTTGAGACAACAATGTTAACAACGAACGGAACATCTTAATACCTTCTTTAAAATTTGATGGTAACCATATGTAATTATTGTGACTCCTTGATATTCTTTGATACCCATAAGCAAGAGGTGAATATTTAATTCTGGTGATTATATCCCTATTTAGTAAATCCGCCCTTGATTTACCATATAACCAAGCATAGCCATCAGAATGAGTATGCATTTAAACCATGTACACGAATCCCTATCTTAGATGGTCTATGAATTTTTTAATATATAATGATTTCCTCTTGGGAACATCATGGATAAAGGTATGAATTAATTAATATATAATGATTCCTCTTTGAAATCATGGATAAAGGAATTAGAAAGGGACTGTTGACTCCCTTATATAATATAAGTTAGATGTCACCTTCAATTTATTTTTAACTTAACTAATGAGAGACCTGTGGATATTTAGTCCAAAAACATCATGGGTGGTAAATTATTAAAATATCTTAAAATGGTTATGTTTAAATAAGGAATTAAGACTTGTTATTCCTTGTTCCCTTATAGTTGGGTATGTAAGTGGGGTACTAAGGACTTTACATATCTCTCTTGATAGGTGTTTAACTTCTCAATTCTTTAAGCGGATTTTTAAGGCAGCCTTGGCTTTACTTTTGCTTATTTTGTCATTCCTTAAAAAGATATGTAAGGATGTCATCAAAAGGATGTAAGGAAGGGTGGCAGTGTCATGCTTACTAAGATTTACTATATGTATGAGTCCTTAATGCACAACATTTTAGCCTTGAAATGTTATATATATTATGGCATGTTAAGAATAAGTCTTCCTACTTTTCTTAAGGGAACCGAAGCTCTAAATATAAAGTATACATAGGAAGAATAATAATTTGGGTTAATGCTAATGTTGCACTAGTTTTTGTGACCTTCTCTTTGTTGTTAGTTTAAAGCGCCTACACTCATCCTTCGTACTTCCTTGTATTTGTCATTGACTATTTAAGTACTACGTTGCTATGGAAGGATTGTTCTATATATTTTTAGTGGTTATCTCCTTCCTGCTAATTATTGGGATTGATGAAGTAATTAAATTGCTAGGGTAACTTTAAGGTGTGGGTGTAGTCCTCTTGTCAGTAACTAAGCTCCTAGTGAGTTGGTTTCATCTAGAGTCCTCTATCCGGATACCTTATGGTTGCACCAAGGTTATTGATGTGTCTATCGCCTGGGAACGACGTGATTCCTGAAGAGGGGATCATGGCGTGCCCTATGGGATAGCGACGAACAAGAACTTGGACAAAGTCGGTGCATTCTATGTTGTCGAGCATTACAATTTGCTTTTGGCGCATGGGTTGAGTGCCTTCAAGCATTGGGTTCGCACGCCTAGAGGTTCTAGTCCTTTTTGTCTAGGTCATAGCATCGGGAAGGGGATGTTGTCCCTTAGATTGTAGGCATAGATCGTGTTTGTTTCATGCAGGTAGTCATTCCTCCTTGTTGTTCTACGGATGTTTCGCCCCATTTCCCTTATGCCTGTGTGTGGAGTCTTAGTTGTTGTTTCCTGTTCTACAAGCGTGGTGTTCACTGTCAGCTGTGTCATCTAGTTGTAATCGTCGTTGTTCTCCTACATTGTCAAAAAAAAAATTGCACTGTTGTTTCGCTTGTAGACATAACGATGGGGTCATTACATATGGTATCAGAGCGGGATCAACCCTGCGACTGTGGATCACCAGGCTTTCCACTGCAATAAACCAGTGAGTAGTAAACCTTGCGTTCTTTAAAAACCTTAACATGTCTGTGCGGTGATTGCATTCAGTGGACGCCTCAAGGTTCGTAGCGTGGTGCTTTGGGAGGAGGTGCGATGCCTCCAAAAGTTCCCCCACCCTCAGAGTCAAATCCCTAAGGGGAAGAGAAAGTCCTTGGAATGGATTCTCTTGTTGTAAGGGATGATGATGGTCTGACAAGTCCCTTCTAGGTAATTCCCAAGGGCCTTGATTCACCATCGATGCTGAGTTGAGGCCAAGGCACCTGTAACCCTGAGGGTCCACAACGCACCCTAGCTAGTACCATTAGAATCCACTGAGAACTCGAGAGAGTTGAGTTCTCGAGTCCACGAGTGTTGTGAATGGCTGCGCCATCGAGGCATGGTTGTAGATAAAGTCTTTGTGCTTCATGCTTCACGATCATGACCTCCAATGTGAAGGTCTGCTTGGTGCTATTTCAACTGAAGGGGAATGCTCTTCTATGGTGAAAGACACTCCTGCCACTTTGAACATGGTCGTCGACGACATGTCATGGGAACCGTTCGAGGGACGGTTCCAGGAGAGGTATATTTCTTAGGAATTCATTGAGCATCACCTCAACAAGTTCGATGCCTTGTGACAAGGCAGTTGCACGACACCCAAGTACGAGGCTCATTTTGGAGCTGCTTAGATATGCTCTATGCCATTTTACTCAAAAAATTAAGGTCAATGAGTTTGTGTTGGGATTAGCATTGGAATGTGGGAAGCCACACTATCCACGTGACTTCCCTGTGGAGAGGACCAGAGCGTCTGAATCAACTGGACCCACTACTGTGGGAGATATGGGTGAGGCCCAGTAGATTCATGCAGTGGGGAATAATTGCCAGGCAGAGCACCAGTCGACTGTGCTCAAGACCTCAGGTACCATCGCTGAATAGACACTTAGTATTTGATTGATCCCAGTGCTACCAAGAGTTTCCATTCTAGTGCAATGTTGAAAAGGATTAAAGTAAGGACAGTCGAACCAAATGAGTTTTGCAGAGACGGATTCGAGAGACAGAAAGAGGGTTGGAGGAAAGGTTATGGGTTGTACCCTTAACCTCAGAGAGTTTTTCACCAAGGCCAACCTGTACGTCACGATCTTAGGACCTTATGACATCGTGATTGGTATGGATTGGTTGGAATTGCATGAGGCGATACTCAACTGTAAGATGAAATGGTTGAGCTTGGTCAATGATGAGGTACAGAGACGTGTGATTGTAGGATGGAACCAGGGAGTTCCCTAAGGTTCATCTCTTACTTGCTGCTATGGAAGAGAATGCACAAGGGGTGAAAGATTTATGCCATCCTTTCGTTAAATGAGAAGGGAGGAGTGGAAGGATTAGAACACGTTCTGATGGTAGGAGAGTTTGCGGACGTATTTCTGGAGGAGTTACCTAGGATGCCCCGAAGAGGGAATTGGAGTTTACCATAGACCTAAAACCAGGGACTGAACCGATAGCAAGGATTCTTTATCGAATGTTGACCCTAGAATTACAAGAGTTGAATATGCAGCTGAAGGAGATGCTAGACCTAGAAATGATATGTCCAAGTGTGTCACCATGGGGTGCACCTGCTATTTTGATATGAAAGAAGGATGGGTCATGGAGGCTCTGCATTGACTACCATTAATTGAACAAGGAAATGATCAAAAATCAGTATCCGTTGCCAAGAATTGATGATCTGTTCGATCAAATGAAGGGTGCAACGGTGTTCTCCCAGATCGATTTGCGATCAGGGTATCACCAGTTACGGATCAAGGAGGATGACGTCCCTAAGACCGCCTTTAAGATGAGGTTTGGACATTACGAGTTTACTGTTTTACCGTTTGGACTGACAAACGCCCCAAGGGTATTTATGAGTTTGATGAATGGGGTATTCCGCAAGCACATGGAAAAGTTCATCCAAGTATTCATTGACGATATTTTGATTTACTCTCGGATGATGGAGCAGCATGATGGGCACTTGTGCTTGGTACTACAGTGTCTGCGAGAACACAAATTGTATGGGAATTTATTGAAATGCTCATTTTATCAATCGAAGATTCACTACTTAGGGCATGTCATCTTCGGCGAAGGCATCACCTTGGATCCAGAAAAGGTCAAGGCTATCATGGAATGGCCTATGCTAACGAATGTCCTGGAAGTGCGTAGCTTCATGGGTTTAGAAGGATAGTATCGACGGTTCGTCGAGGGATTTTCGAAGATAGAAAATCCGATCATGGAGTTGCAGAAGAAGAACAAGAAGTTTGTTTGGACCAAGAAATGCATGATATCATTTCAGAGGCTCAAGGAGTTGTTGACAACAACACCGATACTAAAGGTCCCTGACATGGATGCAGACTTCTTGGTATGCACTGACGCATCCAAAGAAGGCTTAGGTGGAGTATTAATGCAATATGGTCGAGTGATCGCTTACATCTCGAGGAAACTCAGAAGGCATGAGGAGAACTATATGACGCATGATTGGGAGTTGTTATCCATCGTATATGCCTTGAAGGTTTGGAGACACTACCTTGTTGGACGAAAATTTGAACTAAAGACTGACCATTGTGAACTACAACACATATTTACGCAAAGCGACCTGAACATGCGACAACGACATTGGTTAGAATTGCTTAGCGAGTACGAATTTGAGATTACTTACATAAAAGGAATAGTGAACCGAGTGGTAGATTCATTAAGTCAGAGACCACACATATTTTTGGTGTTGCCTCTTCAGATGAATCTACGTGAAAGGATTCTAACTTTACAGCATGACGATGACTGGTACAAAGAGGTCGAGGGTTTTATCAGACAAAACACAATGATGGTACCACGATTTGAAGGATTTTTGTTTGATATCAATGGGATATTAAGTTTTAAAAATTGTATCTACGTACCACCGAACGACGAGTTGAGGAGCTTGATCCTGAGAAAGTCTCATAGAGCAGTTTACATGGCTTCCCCGAGAGTCATGAAGATGAGGGCAGACCATAAACCCTTATTCTTATGGAAGGGAGTGAAGGCATACATGGTTAACTATGTGGCCATATATCTAGAATGTCAGTAGGTGAAGACTGAACATAGACACCTAGCAGGATTACTTCAGCCACACGCTATTCCGGAATCGAAATGGAAGGTTATTTCGATGGATTTTATTGTTGGATTGCCACTGACGACAAAGAGACACAACTCGATTTTCGTAGTAGTTGACACTCTAACGAAGAGTGCTCACTTTGTCCATACAATGTATTGGGCACCTGACATAGCTAGAGTTTTCATTAGTGAGATTGTGAGGCTGAATGGCGTGCCTAAGAGGATTACATCTGATCAAGGAGTGGTGTTTACTGGACGATTTTGGAGGAGTTTCCAAGAGGCCTTGGGGACCCAACTTAACTTTAGTACTGTGTATCACCCAGAAACTGATGGGTAGACCGAATGAACGAACCAGACCTTGGATTACCTTTTGGACATGAACGTGATGGACAACGAAAGTGTTGGGAAGAATTCTTGCCACTAGTAGAATTCACCTTATAACAACAGTTGCCAAAGCACCATTAATATGGTACCTTTCGAGATTATTTATGAGCGACCGTGTCGGGAACCTTTGATTTGGGATCGTCTTGTAGATAGGGTCCAGGTGAGACCGGAAGCGATCCAAGAATTGGAATATTAAATGAAAAATTTAAGACAAAGGACAAAGGAAGCGCAGGATCATAGAAGAGTTACGATGATGCGCGTCGTGTTGACTGTAGTTACGTTGTGGCAATCGAGTATTTTTGTGGCTAAAACCACAAAGGAGTTCGATCAAGTTGGGAAAAAGGGGGCTAAAATATCTCCTAAAATATTATGGAAGGAGAGACCCTTGGTCTGATGACTAGCCTTGCTAGATTCTTGAGGTGTATGAACGTTATCTTTCATGTCTTTGTTTGAGACTTTATGATTAGTGATCCTACACATGTTTTGACTTGAGCACCTTGTGGATGTTGGATGAGGGTGCGCTCATGGCTGAGACGATCCACATCTTGGATCATCACATTCAATGGCTATGATGTTGAACAATAGATCATGTCAAGGTTCAGTGGGACAACTATAGTCCGCACTCGACGACCTGGGAGAACGCATTTTGTATGCGCTAGCAGTTTCCTTTTTTGTTTGATAGATCGACTTATGATACTGTGGTACACATTATTCGGCTTTTATACTATGAAATTTCGGGACAAAGTTTAGACCAAGAGGGGCTATATATAACATCCCGCTCTGGCACACTGAGCGAACTTATTCTTTGAGGACACTTGGTCACAAGTGATCGAGATTATTATGCTATTTAAACTTTTGATTTTGATTATGAGGCATTATGGGTTGATGACATGTTTTTTTACTACATTGACATAGACAAGTGCTATTGACTCGGTTTGACTGAGTGTGTAGGATTTTGGACCTCGAGGATGCAGAGGCATCGATGGAACCGCTTGGACTCCGGATCGAGTCAGGGAGTGTGCCATTGGGGTTTGATTGTTTTACTGTGATATTAGTGCATCTGACTGGATGATATGATATGGATATGTTCTGACATGATTTGTTGATGATGTAGGTTGACGATAGCTTGCTGACCAAACTCACATATGGATTAAAGGGGTCATGCACGACTACCATAGATGTTGAGGGAGATGTGTGGACAACAGCCCTCCCACAACCTACTAGCACTCCCGCCATGGCTCGAACTGTAGGTTAACGATTACCTATTTTGATAGGACCCATGATGCCATGAGGGCAGACTGCGATAGTCGCTCACGATGATTCTAAGGGGTGTGCAATAAGGGGGGGGGCCTTATTCCTTAGAAGCCCTTAGTCTCCCACAATTTCACCTGGCGGAGTATTGACTCCAGGGGTTTTTGATGTCTACCAAGTCAGTTAGTAGGTGAGTGACACCCTTGGAGCACATAGTGCATCCTGAAGGGCACGTCGCGCAAGGGAACAGATGAGCCGAGTGGCACCCTTGGAGCACCTAGTGCGTCCTGAAGGGCACGTTGCATTGTTTTGATAAATGAATGAACCTAGACGGCCTTAGGATGAACAATGAGATAAGAATTTAAACAAAAACAAAAACAAACAAACAAACAAACATTTTCCCTAATAAAATGTCGCCCATCACGAAAATTAAGGTCTAGGTCTAAATCATGCTAGTGGTAAAATTTTATCTTTTTTAATAAAAAAAAATGATATATAAACACACACACACACACACACACACACATATATATATATATAAACAAAATAAATAAAGAGTATGATCTTCGTTAAATCTTGTAACATGGAGGGAGTAAGAAATTTAATTTACTCAAAAATCTGTTGGAATAAATTTTTTAAAAAGGGGTAATTAATTGTTTTATTATTTTGATATAGTAATTAAATGAGAAAAGTGAAAAAGGGTTAATTTCCACACCTGCCTTTATGAGTTCTAATTAAAAAGGGGAAAGAGGGAAAATCTAAAATATTAGGGAACTAGGAAAAGAGGTATACATAAAAAGGGAAAAAGGGAACATAAGGGAAAAAAATGGAAAGTCAACTTAGTAAGTATCTACCATTTAAGAGCTTTCTAATTTAAACTGAACTAGCAATATAATAATGGGGAAAGCCATTAAAACCTGTAAGAGAATTTGGGGACACCTAGGAGTGATTCTAGGAGTAACTCTAGGTGGGTGAGGGAAATAAAGATAATTAATTAATTAAAGAAATTAATTTATGGAGGAATGAAGGGGATGGGTGACACTAGTACAGAGATGAATTTTTAGGAAATTAATTATAAAAACCTAACTAAAAGAGAAATTTTGGAAAGTAAGGAACCACAAATCTCTATATAATGAAGGGAGGTGATGGAGGTTGGACCATCTTCTGTTTACATAACGTTATGCTGCAGAAATGTCTACTTGACTGATTTAACTTATGGGAGTTGTGATACCGAGCTCGGTGAGGAGTGGTAGCTCGACCTTGTGAGGTGAGCTGGGAGCTAGTCGAAATCTCTAGATAGTGAGTGTGTGGCCCCTTTGCGGCATGAGGGGATAAGGGCGAAGAAGAGTACCCCTAGCATTGGCTGGGAGGTACCGGTGAAGTCTCGTTGGTCGGCAAGCAGGATTTGCTCAGAGTGTGTGGGACGTCATTCAGAGTGGGCGATCAGGCAACAATACGCTATCTTCATTTTAATTTGGTAGATTGTATTAGGACTTATGGTGGGATCTGCTTATTTATTAGAAAGGTAAACTGATGTCTTTTAATTTGATGACAGAAAATTTTCTTAGCCTAGCTCGATGGTTGTTGTCTCCCATGGCCTTCATTTTTCCGCATATCTTGACCACCTTGCTGTGTTGATTGTGACCTTGATGTTGTTTAGCCATCGTCCCTAGCCCACCAGTCCTCACCTGAGCAGTCGGCCAGGAGCACGATCTATGGTCGTCGCCTTAGCGTTAAAAGACTTATGGATCTCAACGCCTTGCTTTCTGTGTGAGGATGGTGAAGCGAATGACGAACCCATCCATCATCTACCTCTGTTGTTGTCTTTGGCAATTTGTTGTCTTTCTCCCTCTAGCAAAGTACCTCTGCATATGGAATTCTTGTGTCGTGTTGGTTTTCCTTGCGATAATCTCAATGACCTCTCCCATTGGACCCTTGCGTTCCCTTATTGTTGGTTGAGTGGATTGATATCCTGGTAATGTAAAGAATTTCTTGTCAGTCCACAATTTTATTGTTATCCTGGTAATGTAAAGAATTTCATTTTAGTCTGCAATTTCATTAATATCCTGGTAATGAAAAGATTTAATCTCACTATGTTTCTTTTTATATATTGGTATACTGGTAATGTAAGAAATT
>JASDQU010020037.1:1637-21867 GCA_032191745.1 Picea mariana
ATGGGCCCACACTATCTTCGGACAGTCTATCCATTGGAAGATAGATTGGGAGGATTTGCTCGGTTATAGATGTAGTTGCAGTCAAAGTTTTGCTGCAACAATGAAACCCTAACCCTTGTTTTAAGGCACCTTAAGTGAAGAGCTTGACCTAATTCCTGGATAGTCTAGTGTGCCCTAGCCTAGTGCACCTCTTGGTACTCTCAACAAGCCAAGGTGTCAAGTTTTCATTTTTGGTCAAAGTCAAAGGTTGACCAAGTTAAAGTAAAAGGTTGACCAAGTGAAAGCAGTCATGACTTACTCTATGAAGTCAAAAAAAAAGTTAGAAGGGGCTTCTAACTTCAGAGCATGGAAGACAAGGATTGACCTCATCTTTGCCAAGAATAAAGTGTTGGATATCGTGAAAGGCAAGATCATGGAACCATAGTTTGAAGCAGGAAAAGAGAAGGAACCTCATAATGTTACAGTTCTGGAGAAGTTCAAGGACAATGACATCAACGCTATGAGTATCATAGTGGACTTTGTAAAAGACCACTTGATACCCTACATATCTCATCTTGACTCATCTAAGAATATGTACGATACCCTAACTAACCTTTTCTCAGTCAGAAACATTGGACAAGTAATGAGTCTGAAGAATGAGCTTCGTGACATGAAAACGAATGATGATGAAAACATAACATCATACTTTGTAAGAATCTCTCAGTTAAGAGATCAACTACAAGCTATTGAAGAAATCATTTTAGAAAAGGAATTGGTAAATATAGTACTCAATGGCCTTCCCAAGACATGGGATGCATTTRTCGCAAGCATGAACACAAGAAAAGAGTATCTCACATTTGAAGAACTTTGGACTTGTTGTGCACAAGAAGAATCAAGGAWTAGCACAAAATAGAAATCCCAAAATAAATATGATGATCAAGCCTTCACAATAAAATTCAATAATTTTAGGAATAAGAGGAAGTTTGGCTTAAGGAAGAAACCAAATCAATAAAAGGATATGTCAAAAAAACAATGCTTCAACTATCGAAAATATGGTCACTACAAGAACCACTATCCTGAGTTAAAGAAAAGGAAGGAAACAAACGAAGCAACATTGCCGAAGAAAGGGAACCCTCAAAGAAAGCCAAGCATGATAAAACAAACTTCTTTTTCTATTCAAGGTAACAATATTATTTTATAATAGAGTTCTTGTACATACCATGCTTACATATTTCTTGTACCTATCGTGCATATCTATTTCTTAGAAGAAAGTATGGCCAGTGAAACAATACCTATGGAATAATAACAAGATAAGGATTTCTATTACGATGACTACAAGAATATGAAGTACATTGAAAAATTCCCAAGGAATTTATTATATGAATAACAACTACCAGATAGGCCGAAATCAGAATGAAACTTGAAGAGACCCAGAAGGAGTCAAATTAGAAAGAAGTCAGTAATCAAGAGGAAATTATAATAAAAATTTTGATACTTTGCAAAAGACAATAAGGATGCAAAAGAAAACATGGATTCTCTTAGATGGAGGGAGTTGATTACAAAATTCCAAAAGAGCATGCATTCATGCATGAATCTAGGATTAGAAGGGAGCTAATCCTAAATAATATGATCCATTGAAGAATCCGTGAAGATTATGAAGTATCTATCCATGTTCCCCATTGAAAGTAGCAGCCATGATAGGCAACACGTGTTCAATTTAACTCTAGAAGAAGTCTTCTTCGAAAATATGTCTTAAGTATCCTTGGTTGTCCATATACATCTATGTTCCTATGATGAAAGGAAAAAGTTGGAATCTTCAGGAAGGAAGGGCATGGAATCTATAGAAGACTCTATGGACCCCAAAGTTAAAGAGGAACATGAGGAAGAACATGAAGATTCAAAGAAAGAAAGAAAAGCTAGAACAACCAGTTATTATACCGAGAATCATAAGACTACCAGCTTAGTTTGAACCCTCCAGAAGCAATCAAACAGAAGAAATGGAAGTTGTGATGAAGAACAATGTATGTAAGAAAACATGAAAAAGACTTATGAATGGAAGCATTGCACGATTCATAACTAGAGGTTCTTCCAGAAGGAGGGAGAAGACTATGACGACATCTTGTTCCAATAAACCATATATACCTCTTGCAGTATCCATGGATTGAAATTTACATGTAAAAGACTGTTCTTCCCAATAAAGCAAATTGAGAAAGAAGCTTATACGAGAAAGAAACCCATGTATGAAAATGGAAGAAGACCTTGTATGGATTCAAGAAACTTGATGCAAAGTATCTCATATACAACAGAAGCGTGGCGAAAACTTCCTATGATAGAGAAAGTGTATCATAATGGTTACTCATAAGTCTAGGATGATGGATTGCAAATCCATGGCTAACTCCCATGATAATAGATTTGAATAAGTTCTAATCCAGTAGACCTGTCTCTGTATTGCTGATTGATTAGATCATTAATGTATTTGGAGAATACTCAGCCGGATATTTATTTTGTGGACGTTTAAATTATGACATACAACTACATGAATTTATCGATTCAGATTGGGTAAGGAGTACAAATGACAAAATAAGTGCTACTTGGATATGTTTCAGTTTGATCTTTTCCACGATGTCATGGGATAGCAGGAAACAAAAGTCTGTTGCACTCAACACTACAGAAGCACAATATATTGTAGCTTATGATGCTTGTACATAAGCAATGTGGCTTCATAAGTTGGTTTTTGGACTGTCTGATCAGGTGTTGAATTCGACCATGATATATTGTAATTTTCATAGCCATGTGAAGATTTCATAGAAACTGATGTTCCATGATAGGCCAAAGTACATTGAGATAAATCATTATATTCTTCATGATAAAGTCCATAAGAGAGAAGTGGTTCTCCAGTATATCTCCACAGATGAGAAGATAACATATATTTTGGTAAATCCTCTGTCCAAGATGAAAAGTTTGCATACTTAAGAGATAGGTTGGGGCTCATGGAGACAAATTCCTTATTGGAAAAAAAAGTGATTACTCCCAAGTTGGGAAGAGCACTGATATGTTATTGATTTATGGACACTCATTTTCCAGTTCGGAAAATGGTTCAGAATGGGTAGTTCCTCTCCAGTTTGGAAAGTGGTTCGAGATTTCTGATGGACAGGTATTTTCCAGTTTGGAAAGTGGTTCGAGAATTCCGACGGATAAGAATTTTCCTGATTAAAAAATGGTCCAGATCAGACAATCATTTTCGTAATGAAAATGGTTTGATAGATTGTTGATGTACCATAGACAACGATTCCCCTTATGGATAATGTGAGGGAATGGTATAGGATAGTCATTCTTCTTGGAAGTCACTATGAGTAGTGGTCAAGTAGAATGGTCTTCCTCACCGGGAAATCATTCTTTCAAAGTTTACAATTGTGAGGAGTTTCGAAGAATGGTCCATTTTGGAGGTTGGTGCAGGACAATAATTTCCATAGGAAATGGTCCGGATAGTTCTTCCCTAGGACAGACTCATTCTCTCTAGGTTGCACTGTGATTAGTGCCGTAGGAATGGCCGAGTTAGGTGAATGGTCCAGGCTAAAAAATCAGGGACAAGAATCCCCTAGGGCAGACTCAATCTCTTCAGGTTGCACTGTGATTAGTGCCGAAGGAATAGCCTAGTTAGGTGAATGGTCCAGGATAAAAAATCAAGGACAATTATTCTTCTATGCTTGGGAAGAATAGTCCATATAGCCCATGGATGATGTTTTACTTTCTGAGGGCAGATGCTCTTTCAGATCTCACATATGTGAGTGGAAGAATGGCCCAGATGACTTTGTTTGTATCATGATATTGTTATGCAGGTTGATATCAGATGATATGATTTCTGTGGAGACTGTATGTCTCTGGACAATAGCTGTATACCACTGTGGTGGATGTGTTCCACTGGTTGTGACTATGTGTCACTGGTTAGTAGCTACATGCTACTAGGTGTGGTTGTGTACCATTGGATAATAGTTGTGTACTACTATAGATAGAAAATAATGTGTTCTATTGAATGACATTTTCTTGATTTCCATGGAGACTATCACTAGTGTTGGAGATGATTACCAGCTAGATGGATATTTAGTATGCTGATGGACATACATTCTCCCTGTCGAAAATGGTCTAGGACATTCATTCTTCTAGGACATACGTCCGGATTAGAAGAATGGTTCTTGTATCACTCTATGGAGTGAGTGACTTATTCAACATCATGCCCAAATACTCAGATGGAGTATGGCCTCAAGAGATGATACAGTTGATGCTATCAAATGATACTGATAGTGATGATGGTGCTCATGATTTGATCATGAGACAGTCTGTTTAGCGATGATGATGCTACCGGTTGAATGGTCTATTTGTGCTCAAGACCATTGCCTTTAATACCTACCTAGATAGGAGGGAGTGTTGATATTATGGTATCTTAGAGAGGTATTAACCTCCACGTGTAACCTTTGATAAGACTAGAATATTCTGGGAAGCAAGAGAAACCCTAAAACATTGGATAATAACTCTAGGAGACAAGTCGGCTCAAGAGAATATTCAATATCAAGTTATTAGCCTCAAAAAAGAGAAGTTGGCCCAATCAAGTGATATAGAGTAGTATAAATAGAGGGCGCTAGAGCTCATTTGTCATACTCACTCTCACAACTGCATACGACTAGTGGTGCGCAAGTTTGGAGAGGAACTGTAGCTACTGCAACTAGCATTTCAGTTTTGGCTTGGACTTTCTCTTGGTTATGGTTTGGAATTTCTGCTTGGTCTTTGGTTATTCTTTCTTGGTGCACTAACCTTGGAGAAAGGTACACTACCTTGGTTGGCTATTGGATTGCTTCCATAATTATTCTGTCTGTCAAGGTTAAGGTGCTCGGGGGTGGCCTTTGTGCCTATGGTTAGGTGACAATATTGCTATATTGTCTATGGTGAAACAAGCACACCTATTTTTATAACAGGTTATGGGCCCACACTATCTTCAAACAATATAACCGCTGGAAGATAGATTGGGAGGATTTTCTCAGTTATAGAAGCAGTTTCAGTCAAAGTTTTGTTGCAGCAATGAAACCTTAACCCTCTTGTTAAGGCACCTTAAGTGAAGATATTGACCTAATTCCTGGATAGCCTAGTGCGCCCTAGCCTAGCACACCTCTTGGTACTTGTTAAATGATATAGTGACAAAATATGTAAATATATATTATGTTTTATTTAAAATAATTCAAATTGATTAAAAATACTATTAACTTTTTATGTATTTAATAATAATTTAAAACTCAAAAGATAAGATTACAATTAAATACTAGTAATTTAAAAAAAAAGGATAATAATATAAAAAAATTATATAATACATATTTCATTATTATACATTAATAATTGATTAATTATTAGATATTATGTGTCACATATAATATGTAATATAATGTCACATATAATATATAATATAACTGGTATAATATTTTATAAAAAAATTATATAATACATATTTCATTATTGTACATAAATAATTGATTAATTATTAGATATATATATTTTTTTAAATAAAAGATTTGTATTACCTTATAATATCAAAATCATACATATGTACGGGTCTTGATGCGTGGCCTGTCATGTGTGGAAACCATGCCATTATTAGGGCCATGCATCATTGTCTTGCATAGTTAAAAAATACAGAGTTAAAAGAGCTCAAAACTAGAGCTGAGCCCTGCCAACCAAATTGTCTTCCACCTATCGTTTCTAAAAAGAACCTGAAACTGATAATGTGCATAAAAGAGAAATCACATTCCTGGTGCATGCGACGCTCCATTTATTTTAGGAGGAGTGTTCCATGGAGCAAAAAATGGATAAGGCTGATGACAAGATGGGCAACACCGACTGTTGGAAGAGCCAGAGAGAAAATCCATGAAAACGTCTAGACGTCGGTTGAGAAATTCGAAACCAAATATTAGTTTGGCCACATCCCTTCTTAGTTTGAACACCAATTGGAGTTGTTTCACTAATAGGCCAGACGGAGGAGGAGCCTCGCTTGGAGGTTGGAGATCTGGAGTAACTTCAAGAGTTAGAACTGCGTGTAGCCTCTTTTTCAATAATAACTGGATCCTAGTGCTCATCTTGAATTTATCTATGAGGATCAATGTCCCTGTCTATACTGGTCAAGGCTAGAGGGTTGGGCAAGGGAGGGAAGGAAACCAAGAGCCGAGGATGTGGAAGCGAAACCATACGGGGCTCCTCCTCAATTCGGACATGCCCCCAATTTCCTACCGGGGCTAGTAAGACAAAAGTGGGATTTTCCATTGGGGGAAGCATTGAAGAATCAAATGAGGAGTAGGTTGGAGGAGAAGAATGAGAAAGACACCCCCAACTAGCTAAAAAATTGTAGTAAGCAGGGCCTCTGTGAGACCTACCACATTCCCGCGACATGGTGCAGAGAAGGAGGCCAAAGAGAATGATGAGGGATTGCATAGAGCTTAACAACACCAAGGCATAGTCGGGAACAAAGCTAAAATGAAAACCATGATAGAAAAATCAATGCGAATTTGGGAAATAATAGAATTACCATGCCTAGAGCCTGCCATTAATGCTAAGTTGACAACCTCTCCTCTTGTGTCACGTGATCCACCCCCCATTTCCATTGAAGGGATCCAGAGCATTAACTTTCTTCATGTGTGAACATCTATGAACCAAGATTTCATGGCACATAGCCCCCTCGAGAGTGCACTAAGAAATGAAGAGGTGATGACCGAGGACCTTAACTTAAATTGCGTGGTTGGACACTTGTCACCCCATTCGAGGGATTAATTATTATGTATTTTTGTCAGATATAATATATAATATAACTGGTAATTGGTATAATTATGCTCGGGGAAAACTTGAGTACTTCCCTTCATTTCGAGGATGGTACTGAGGGTACAATAATATATTCATTAAGAGCTTAACATGTCACTTGCACGAATTGAATCTGGGTGGGGAGTATTACAATCATTCTTCCCAACCACATGAGCTAAACCCAATTGACTTATAATATACCATGTTATATAATATATAATATAACTTGTTAGTTACAATTAACCACTTATATTATATATATTATATTATAACTAGTTAGTTATAACTTGTTATAATTAACGAGTTATAATATATATTATACGATATTATTTATTATAATTAAACAACTAGTTAGTTGTAACTAATGAATTAAATTATATATTATTAGTTACAATTAATAAGTTATATAAAATAATATAGCATTGGTGGTTAGCTCAAGCAGTCATGAGCTAGATGTGAGATCTCTACCCCAGTGATAAGTTGGGGAGGTCACGAGTTTGACTCTCTTGGTATCCTCGAGGCGAGGCTTCGTAATTAGGATTGACGGTTTACCCCACTTACCATCCATGGATCATGGGCAAGTACTCGGAAGGTGGTTCTGTGAGGGTTTTCCGTGAGGCTTTCCTTGAAAAACTATTGTATAATATAGTTATTTAGTTAAAACTAATGAGTCATATTATATATACAAGTTAAAATATCTAATTCATTGTTTTATATAACTGTATATTATATAACAATAATAAGAATGCACATCTTGCAAAACCTATCAACTACCACAAGTAGATAGTCATGTCCCTTCCCGATTGTTGGAAAACCACCCACAAAATCCATGGAAATTCTTTCCCAAGGTCGAGTGAGTATAGATAACTTTGCTTATTATTCTCTCCAAAAACTCTAGCCCCGATGTCATGGATTCAAATCTGCTATGCATGATGGAATGACATGTTTGTTAGTTTTAGACGTCAACTTTGGTTACTGATCCCCCATTGTTTTTCTCCCCCGATGGCAGAAGGTACATGTATGAGGTCATAACCTGATCCCTTTCACATGGATAAAAAGGGTGATCATGAGCTAGTTGATTATGATGGTGATGTGGGTTTCTTGGAAGAGGTGTTTTTCACCATGGAGGAATTTGTTCGCATCCAGGTGGATCAATGAGTACAAGACTCTAGCAGTCTCTATCCATTGGATCTACATGAACATCCCGGTAAAGGTTGCAAGGATCAAAGGGTGGTAGACCATTTACTCCAGACACATTCCATCTCTTAATATGGTGTCGTTAAGGCAACAAATCCTCAATCTATTGTTAATGTGTGAATTCCACCCTCAAATGCTAGAGTTATTGAGAAGTCGTGTGTAGAGGGAGGTGATATCTCCAGGTCCTCCCACGATATCCCATCTGAAACAAACATAGTTAGTTCGCCTGATCAAGTGCATGTCTAGAAAGGTTAAGGTGATAGATCCCCTATAGTTTTGGTGAAAAAGATGATCCTTCATTGTTGAAAAACAAGCAAATAACACAAAAAAATGGTGATAGGGGACGACGTCTCCCTCGATGAGATCCATGAGATATTATGAAAGAGAGAAGTCGACCATTTTTGTGGGAAGATTGACTGCCAAAAATCGCTTGGAATCTGGGTTGATAAAAACTGGACTAAGATCTTTAGGTACATGCCGATTTTTCACACACTCTCCCACGGATGAATATGTTTCAAATTTAGGTCCACGAAGGATCTGAATTTAATTTTCAGTCATATTTGGGGTTGGGGTTCCTCTAGTTTGGTTCTAAAGGAGTGGTTTGTATCCTATGATCCTGCTAGAGACCCTCTTGGCCCAACAAAAGTATGGGAAACTCTACCAAATCTCCTATTGGTCGTTTGGAAAGCAAAATTGTTAAAGGCCATCGAAAACAAAATTGGAAGGTTTTGTTCTCTGGAACCTGATTGGGAAACGAAGTTGGATTTACCTTGGGCCTGGTTGCAGATAGAGGTTGACATAATGAAAGGCTCGTGGGATGAAATTGAGCTGTTTTGGTAAGATTTATCCTAGATGCAACAAATTGATTACTGGAAGGTTCCTTTTAGGTGCTTTGGGTGCCATGAGGTTGGCCACCTCCAAACACAGTGCAAAAGGATCCCTTATCAATTATTTCCCTTCAAAAACATTTGGAAAAGGAAAGCTCAAGAGGTCAATAATCATGTGGAAGGCGATTCATCAAGAATCATAGGTTCAAGCAATGAAGAGGACATCAAAAAAGGGTGGCACCATCTGTCTCTTCCTAGAAGGAATGCCAAGATGTTTCCACTAGTAAGAACAAAAGTCCCACCCTTTTGCTTTCCACTAGTTAGTTTAAAGTTTCTCCTTGTAAGTGCCCTTTTTTGGAAGGTTATATAATCTCTCCTCCCCCTATACCATTCCAAAGGTTTCCCCTTGTTTCCCTTGTGGTCCTTCTTCCCACAGTCCAAAATCCCTATTACAATCCCTTGATAAGCTCTTTCCCTCCTATTCTTGTCAGGGGGTCAAACCTCGTTCTGATGTGTCACGTCCTGTGTCCCCTTAACCCTCCGAGGACATATCAATAAGTAATTCATTATCTAGATCATTTGTCAAGTCATATTATTTACTTAGATCAAAATTCAAAGCGGGTATAGTAGGGGATATTGGAGGAGGCCTAACGCTTGTTAAACCGCCAGGTGGTCAGGTGGGAAGAAATTCCTTTCTTTCCAAATCTCAACTGAAAGCTAAAAAGGAGGTCTTGGATGGTAGAAAATCAACATTATTTAGGTCCCTTAGAGTAGGGGTATCCCGTTCAAAGGTTTCCTAATGATAATTATCTCTCTCAACATTAGAGGGGTTGGGGGCACCCACAAACTACTAGCTCTCAAGAGACTTGTGTTGTTGAAGAATCCAGATGTAATTCTCCTTTAGGAAACTACGTGTGTAGGGGATAAAGAGAAAGACCTAATAAAACCCTGGCTTATATATTGGGTTTGTTTTCCCTCTAATTCTATAGGTCTTTCCAGAAGCCTCCTCAA
Source organism: Picea mariana (assembly GCA_032191745.1). Taxonomy (NCBI): domain Eukaryota; kingdom Viridiplantae; phylum Streptophyta; class Pinopsida; order Pinales; family Pinaceae; genus Picea; species Picea mariana. The sequence goes on from JASDQU010020037.1 coordinate 11,486, forward strand.
AGCGTGGAAGCCAATTTTTTTTTGTTCCCTCTCAACCCAAATTTCTTTTGGGTTGATTGTTGTTTTAAAGGACCCCATCCTAAAATTTTATTCTAAAATCATAAAATTATATGGGGTGTATGCAGACCACATGCCATTTTGGGAAGGGATCTCCACATCCGATTTATTGCAGGGTGAAAACATTATCCTAGGGGGGGATCTCAATTTTATAGTATCTTCTCAAGAAATTTGGGGGGAGAGGAAAAACGAATCCTCAAGAAGGATTATTCTCCATATGGATCTCTAGTAATGATCTAGTGGATATAGCTCTGTCAAAGATCTTCCAAAACTGGAGGAACAATTGAAAAGAGAAGGACTCCATTGCATAAAGACTCGACCAGTTCCTCATCTCTAAAAATTTGGTTCTCAACCCTTGGGGCATATCAATGGGGGTTTCTAAGGGTGGTGTATCAGACCATATGCCTATTTTCTTGAAAATCTTAAAACATGAAAAATCCAAAGTTTTTCCCTTCAAATTCAATGATTCATGGCTACAGAAAGAGGACTATAGAAAACAGGTGAAAAATTATTTGGAACGTATCTCAAGCTCAGATTCTTCTTCTTATATGAGCTAGTTCTCAAGCAATTTGGTAAAAATTGGTAAATTATCTAAGAAATGGGTTTGTGATTTTCAAAAGCCTTCCCAAAAAAGTATTATGGAGACAAATAGCTCCCTTAATGTCCTTCTGACAGAAAAACCAGCTAGCACTCTCAGTAAGGATGGAGAAATAGAATTGGGACTTTTTCTAAAAATAAAATAAGATCTCCTCCTTCTAGAAGGAAAATCGTGGAGGCTTAAAAGTAGGGTAGTTTGGTTAAAAGAGGGAGATCAGAACACACATTTTTTTCATAGATATGCCTAGTATAGGAAGGCTCATAATACCATCAACGAGATCAAAGGTATGGATGGAACATCTGTATCAACGCAAAAGGAGATGGATGAAGTTGAAGTTGATTTTTTGAGCTCTCTATTTAAAGAAAAAATCGAATGCTCCATTGAAGAAATCCTCAAAGTGGTTGACCTTTTTTCCACCAAAATTTTGGAAGATATAAACAATGCTTTGAGTGAAAAGGTTTCTAAAATAGAGCTTTATGACATTTTTTCCTCTTTTCAAAATTCTAAAATCCCAGGGTCGGATGGCTTCTCGGTGGAATTTTATATGTGTTTTTATGACCTTCTAAATAATGATTTGTTGAAAGTGGTTTTAGAATCTCAGGAAACTGGAAGGATATTTGGCCGTTTAAATAAAACCTTTTTAGCTCTTATTCTAAAATCCATTGAGCCCTCCTCTTTCCCCAATTTCCACCCCATTTATTGCTACAATCCGGTGTATAAGATAATCTCTAAGATTATTGCAAATATAATTAAACCTATCCTTAGTGATATCATCTCATAGGAACAATTCAATTTTCTGTTCAAATGACAAATCCATGATGTTGTCTCACTAGTGCAGGATGCCTTCCATTCAATCAAAGTTTCTAAGATCCCATCCTTTTTTCTTAAACTTGACCTATCTAAATCCTATGATAAGGTCAATTGGACCTTCCTAAGACTAGCCCTGATCAAGATGGGCATGAATCTAGCCATTATGAATTGGATAATGGGGTGCATAGAATCGACTTTGCTCACTGTTCTCATTAATGGGGCTCTTTCAAAGTTTTTCAGTCCTTCTAGAGGGCTCTGTCAAGGATGCCCTCTGTCTCCTTTAATTTTCCTTATAATGGCTGAAGCACTGAGCCATATCATTCAAGAGGTTAGGAACAAGGATCTACTCTTCGTCATAAAGATAACGTTTTTTGAGTTCACATCTCATTTCATTTTTGTCGATGATGTTATGCTCTTTGGTGCCGATACTATTAAAGAAATCCAGGCCTTTAAAGAAATTTTGGATATTTTTTGTTTAGCTATAGGGATGGAACTTAAAAACAAGAAATATTCTATCAGAGTGAATGCCTTGGAAGTTGAAGCAAAAGAGATGCTTGAATGCCAATTCCCCTTTGAGATCTTGAATTTAAATGAAAAAATTAAGTACTTGGGATTTATTATCAAACCAAATTCCTATGGGTATGTTGATTGGTTGTGGTTGGTATCAAAAGTGAAAGAAATAATTGAAGTGTGGAAAAACCGTTTTATTTCAAGAGGTGGGAGATTGGTTTTAAGTAAATCAGTTCTATGTAGCATGCCTATTTATTGGGAAACACTAGCAAATATTCCAGAAGGAATCCCAAATAGGATTTGCAAAGATTGCTTCAAATTTATATGGCCAGGCATCAAAAAGGAGGATATAATCCCTTTAGTAAAATGGTCAACTCTTGCTCATCCAAAAGATTTAGGTGGATGGGGAATTCATAACCTGGTTTGGTTTAGTAAATCCTTAGCAACAAAAATCCTTTAGAGGCTTATGTCTAATCAGAGTATGTGTGGCAGAGTCCTCACTTCAAAATATATGGCGGGAAAAACCATTGAAGAGTGGTTCAAGAGTCCAAGGAAAGAAGTTTCAACTAGCTCTATGGGCTGCAAAGTAATGGTTGACACCTTTTCTATGATTGAGAATTTATCGGCTTGACAAATAGGCAATGGAAGGAATGTGAGAATTGGTGAAGATCCATGGGAAGGATAATAAAAAAAATTCGAACTCTCAGATGATTTAATAAGAATAATTCATGCGCAAAGTATTTTAAGTTTAAAGGATGCAATGAATCAAGGAATGGATATCTTCAGTAGGATGGTTTGGAAATTAGAAGAAGAATTGAATTTAGAGGATGACTAGGTTGTTGAATGGTCGACTTATGTCTGCCAGACAATTGAATTAGGTTTATGGACAATTGGTATGGATTGTTGGTTGTCATTGATGTCAACAATTGGATATTTATATTGTATATTGATGTCAACCCTTAGTGATTGATGTCAACCCTTGGAGAAAGTTTGTTAGTGAATTCCGGTAGTACAAAGGTTTGAGTAATGGACCCAAGGTTGTTTCATGTATAATGGTATGAGTTTTAATATATTTTAAGGTAATAATATTCTATATGGATAGTACATGTCATTCCATTTCCGGTGGTATGTGGAACGTCACATAACTCCTCACGGTTAGAGAGTTATGGCCATGAGAAGTTGGAGAACCCAGGTTTGGGTAATGGACCCAAGTTTGTTTGATGGATAATGGTATGTGTTTTGATATATTTGTAGGAAAGAATATTCTATATGGATAGTACAAGTCATTCCATTTCTAGTGGTATGTGGAACATCACATAACTCCTCACGGTTAGAGAGTTATGTCCATGTGAAGTTGGAGAACCCTCATGAGTCATCTAGAAGCCCCAAAAAGTCAAAGTAGTCAAAGTGGTTTAAGAGATTTTAGAAGGTAAACAATAAAGTGAAGTTATGAGTGTACTATAGGTCAAAGTGAATACAAAATAAATTATTTAAATAATAAATTTAATGGAGAAATTAGAAGTGGGTTAACCCTAAAATAAGGAAAGTGGGTTAGGATGGTTAAAAGGTAACCCCTTGAGGAAGCTACATGAAAGTATAAATAAGAGGCAAGTCTCTCTAATTTTAATCACACTTGAGAATATTGAATATATACAAGTGAATAAGGTAACCAATTGATATCTAAGCCAAATTTCAGAGGGAATGTGAAGTAAAGAAGACCGAAATTCAAGGGAAAATAAATTCTTTTGATGATGCTTTCTAAGGTATGTTATTTACAGGTCATCTCACCATTTTCGTAATAAATTTTGTTATAGAATGCTCCAGACTGTGAAATTGGGAGGCCATTGAGGAAACATATCCAAGTAGCTATGGTGCAAATTTCAGCTTCTGGGTCATTGTATTTTTGGAGTTACACTCCGTGGAAAATAGGGTTTGTGGCTAGTCCTGAAACTAGTCTAAAACAAGCGTTTCAGGTAAAAACGTCATAAATTATTCATAACAGATACAAATTTAGTAAGACCAAATGTGTTGGTTAGAGTACAATATTTAGTATTCCGTGTACAATTTTTAGATCCATACAACAAATATTCTGTGCGGGGCATGCTCTACAAGTTCTATCTCTAGAATAAGCCAGAATTCAACAAGGTATCCCATTTTTGCTATAGCTCCTTTTCTGAGAGGTTCCAAGTGGTGACATCTGGAGGAATTTCATAAAAACACTGAAGAACATTGTGTACTATTTTAAGATCTTTATTCATTACAGGTACATAATTATGATTCTTTCAAGTTAGGGTTGTTGACTAATCCAAAACTAGTCATGTGAGACTAAAGTAAAGTTTGATGAAAATGCTAGTCTCTTGTTGTTAAAGTTAAGGAAGGTTTGCAGGTATGTGATCATATACACTAGGTCTATTACAGAGTTACAAATCAGATTTGGATGATGAAATTGATGAGGGATTTTAGTTGAGGTACATGTTGGGTACATGGTTGAGTACATGGTTGAGACAAGTAGTTGCTGAGTTGACACATACATGAGGTGTATAGTTGATGATGTTGGTACAAATTGATGAGTCACAGTTGATGAGTAGTTGATACATGATTGATACATACTTGGTACATGGTTGGAGGCACTTGTTAGTAGTATTGTTGACAGATGGTTTATGGATGATGTAGCCTACTTGTATTGGTATATTATTAGAAGCACATATTGATCTTGGTAACAATTATGAGTTGTTGTGTTATGCTTGGTTGATGCACATACTTGAGATTTGTCTTGGTGATTGATATTGGTGAGTAGATCTTATTTGGTTGATAATATTGATGAGACAGGTTGTTGTGATAGGTTGTTTGGACACGTTGTTGTGACAGGTTATTCCTACATGTTTTGTGCATGGTTGATTCACTTGTTCATGGTACAGGTTGAGGTACAGGTTGGTGCATGGTTGATGCACTTTTTTATAGTACACATTTATTACATGTTGAAGTACAGGTTGATGCATGGTTGATGCATGGTTCAGGTTATTGGTATAGGTTGTTTGGTGCAGGTTGATTGGTACAGGTTTACAACATTATATCTCACAGTGATAGTGTGACCGTGGTTCCATCATTCTACTTGTATGTTAGGGCGGTTGGACGGGGCAAGGACAGGTGGTTGTAGCCACCATCCGGTTGTAGCCGAAGAACATAGGGGGTTTTAGCCTCCTTCTGGTTGTAGCTAGAGAATTGGGGAGTTGGAGCTTCCCTCAGGTGTTAGCCTGAGAAACTAGGGGTTGGAGCCTCCTTCCAGTTGCATCTGGAAAACAAAGGAAGTTGGTGCTTCCAATGAATGCAATTCTTAAAGACATATAATAAAAAGAATTCTGTGATTTTCTTCCGCTTTGGGTTTCCACGTAAAAACACTGGTGTACTGTGTATGTAGATGATTTCTCATTTGCTGATTGTTTATTTACTTTGAAACTATTGGATGATAATGCTACATTGATATAACACTTGCATATTTTGGCTAAAAAGGATTTAAATTCTCTATTACTGATTCACCCCCCCTCTTAGTAATCCAACAATTGGAATCAGAGCGGGTTCCTTCAGGAAACAGTCTAACCACTGTAAGGAGATCATGGATTATTTTGAGAATGGAGTACCATTGTTTAATGGTCAAAATGGTTTAAAGTATGATATGTGGAGCATAAGGACGAAAGTATTTTTACAGACATAAGAAAATTATATTTGGCTATCAGTCATTACAAGATATGATAGTTCAAAAAGGGAAATGACTGCATCCAATAAGGAATTGAAGAAGAATAACAAAATAGCAATGGATTTCATCTGGGAAGGATTACCTAATACGGTAAGAGAAAATGTTGGTAAATGTTCATCATCCAAAGAACTTTGGGATATGTTACATGACATATATTATTTACCCATCACAAATTCAGAAAATGTCAGAGAAGATGTAGGTAGATATCAAGAAGAAATATGTTCACCATGTCAAACAGATTGAAAAGATGAAGAGTACATAATCAACAAAGGTATGTTGTTTTGTTTTAATTGTGAAAAATGTGGACATCTTGAAATAAAATTCCTTGAAGGAAATGAGAAAAAAAAACAAATTATAAAGAAGACAATTATGAGGCAGAATTTATTAGTGCTTTAGATGAACTAAGAGAAGAAATTATGCCACTCAAGAAAGAATTGATGAAACAAAAGGAAATTGTTCACATTTTTGAAGAATCCCAACAGGTCATCGAGAACTTAAGAACTCAAGTAGAAGAAGCCGGAAAGATCGAATAAAATTTTGAATATCAAAAGCAGTGTTTAGAAGCCAACATAGCAACATCGAAGAAAGAAGCATAAATGAGAGAGAAGATATTGATAGATCTTCTTAAGGAAAGAACTAATGATCTAAATCAGCTAGAGTAAGAGTTTGGTCAAGAAGAGAAATTATTTGAAGAAGAAATAATGACATTAAAAATTCAGCTTGAAGAAGCGAAGAGAATAGAAGAAGTCATGAAGTCTCAGATATTAAAGAAAGAAGAAGAGTTTGAGAAGCTTGAAGAAGAAGTTATGACATTGAGAAGTAAAATCGTCAAGCTCAAAAAGAATGTTGAAGAGATAGAAACATCTACATCAGTTACAGAGAATGAAAATAAGCACTCTAGGTTGCTAGAAAAGAAGAATGAAGATAATAGAAAGAGTTATGTAGAAGTACTCAAAGGAAGGAATCATGGTCAACTTGAATCTAAGAAAACTATTGAAGATACATATTCAAGAAGACCATCCATGTTCAAGCCACAAAGAAGCTTCAATCATGACTATGATCAGTCAAGGCAGAAATTCAGAAGGACTACACCACAAAGAAGATCATTCACTCCCAGGTATGCAAATTTATTTTATGGTCATTATTTTTCTTGTACTAATTTTGGACATAAGGTTGCAGATTGCAGGGATTATAAAAGAAATATTCAAGAAATAAGTGCCTATGTGGCCGCACGTAAGAATAAGTGTTACAAATGTCATAACTATGGACACATAGTCAGTGATTGTAGAAGCATGATCAATACTTCCATGAAAGAGAACGATGATATTAGATATAAGAAAGTATGGATAAAAAAACATGAAGAACAAGTGAACAAAGACTAGGTACTAGAGATTGCAAGATTGGCAATAAAACGAGATGAAGAAAATTCTACAGAGAAAAAGAAAGATGTCATATACATAAAGGTTTGGAAAATAATTGAAAGAAAGGAAGGACATGTAAATAAGGAACATTTTCAAGTGATTGTACTTTCAGGCATTGTAGTGAAAGATGAATCCACAGACAGAAAGAAAGAAGTCAGAGCTCAGAGAGATAATGAATCTACCAATGAAGACAATGATGAATCTACCAATGAAGATGATGATGAATACACATTAGAGCAAGAATTTTTCTGAGCCATCTGACTTAGAGACTCCCATGTAATATGAATATTAGACAAGGGGAATCTATGTGATAGTTATGATTGACCAAAGAACCATCCTTTGAGAAACTTGCAGAGTTTGAGAAGACAGATTCAGAGCAATTAGTTAGCAGAAGTACAATTTGATAGATTAATCAATACTTCATGATAGTATAGTGTTAAATGGGTCAACATTATGGACAATTGAGCAAGTAGAGTCTTGGATAGTATGGATAGAGATGGATTCGTAAGAACACTTAGCAGGTTTGGACATATATATGACAGTGGACGAGAGCATGGATTCATAGATTGGTTCAGAGAGTGGTTAAGAGACAAATGAACATTATCATAATGGATGATAATTACACAATAAATGGCTCGAACAATGCTAATGGATTCCAAATTGACAGATATTTTTTGGACACATGCAGTGCATACAACATTTCACATTCAAAACATAGTAATGCTCAGAAACAACAATGAGAAAACTCCCTACGAACTATGGAAAGGAAGCGCAGACAACAACCTCTACATCAAGGTAACTCAAGTTAGTATTTTATTAATTGAAATTTATGTTGATGATATTGTTTTGGAAGTGCTAATGATAGGTTAAGCCAGAAATTTGCAAAGGATATGCAGAATGAATTTGAAATTTCATTACTCGGAGAACTATCCTTGTTTTTGGGTCTTCAGATATGTCAAAGCAACCAAGGAATTTTTATTTCTCAAACTAAGTATATCAAAGAAATGCTAAAGAGGTTCGGAATGGAGGATTGCAAACTCGTTACCACTCCTATGCAAACCAATTGCAAGTTGAGAAAAGATGATGATTCAAATTCTATAGACCAGAGGCAGTACAGGTCAATTATTGGTAGCTTACTATATGTGACAACATCCAGACCCATGTAATGCAGGCAGTTGGATAGGTGGCATGATTTCAAGCAGCACCAAAGAAATCACATGTATTAATAGTGAAGAGGATTTTCAAATATATCCGTTATCACTCCAGGAAACTCTCCTAGGCTGTAAGTCAGAGATGCCTGGTAACTTAATCTTTTTGGAAACTATTTTCTCAATAATAGGTGTGGGTTTGGATCAAGATGAATATCTTAATCTCTGGATTGTATCTTCAAGAAAGTCTAACTATATTCATGCAATACAAGGCCTTCAAGAGATATTTATCAGATAGATTTGTATAACAAATGGATAAGAAAACCAATCGGTTAACCAAAACATACATAAACCATATATATGATGGGTCAACAAACTAGCCAAAGATGATTATGATTCTTGCTTAACAGTCAAAAGTAATATGACAATTACCATAGAACCATTAAACAGAGGCAAAAGAATGAATTCAACTCATATGCATAGACAAAGATGAAGGAGGGTCTGACAATAAAAAATGAAAGAAGCTTGCAGGCTTGATATATTAAAGAAAATGCATTTCATACAAAAACAGTAGAATATAGAACTCAAAATCGAACCTTTAGTTCTTCAAAAGTTTTTGGCTTTATAGCCTTTTACAAAACAGTTTTCAGATCTTAGATTACTGGATCAAATCTTTCCAAATATAGAAATTCAAATATTGGCCTCAGTAAACTAGATCAATTAAACTTCTCAACTGTTCTTTAAGTCTTCAGATTCTGGGCAGGTGTAATAAGCCTTCCGAGGCTGCTGGATCTCATATGATATGAGAGGAGTTGAGCTTGACACCTGTTGGCTTTCAACAATCTTATCACCTTGTCAATAACTAACCATTTCTTATCCTTTTTGATCATCTGAAACATCTTCAAAACCAAAACCACCACTTGGTAAAGATGTCATTAATTATCCCCCAACAATTGGAATACTTTCCTAATCCTTTGAGCAAGACAAACTTTGATCTGTGCAAAAACATTAATCTTCTGCCCTGTCAGTGCTTTCGGTAGTTACGAAAACTGGAATTTGGGCTAATTAGCTACCGAAAGGACTACTTTTGGTGGCTAATGAACAATTGAAATGTTTGCCTAAGCCACCAAAACCTGAGATCATCAAAATTTCAAAAAGCAACCTTGCTTTAACTCAAAAATGCCTCAGGGCTGGTCTTTAGTTTTCTGTTTATTGTTCAAGATTTGTGGGATTAGTGGCTGTTACTGGTTCATTGTATTGAACTGCCACTTCTGCAAGGGTTTCAAGTGAAGCATGAGCTTGGTGTTTTGATTCCCTTGCCTTTTTCCTCAAAGCTCTGACCTTTTTCTTTAAACCTTGGGCCACTCTCCATAAACTGTTGTAATCCTTTACAATTTTGTCCTTCTTTTTCTTCTCCTTTATGCTCTCATGGGCTAACCTTTCTAAGGTTGAATTGATTTCTGCGAAGTTTTTTGAGAGGGTTTCATACCTGGTTTTTATTACTCTCTCAAGCACCTCCTGTTCGACTAGCTGCTTCTTTGAATAAATCACATATCTCAGGATGAGCCTCGAGATACCAAGTTCCATCTAGTTCGGACCTAAGAGTTGGTCCTGCTTTCGGCATTTGATTGAATTAGTTGACTTGTTCCTGCAATTTAGCAGAACTTGCGAGCTAGGGGAGAAAACACACCTAAATTCAAGAGAAAACAATGAATCTGTGACGAATTGATAGGTAGAGGAATAGGGATGAATTGGCTTCTGTGAGATAGACTGAATCTTAATAAATCATAACTAGAAACTCGGGCTTGATATAATGAAAATAACTTGAAGACTCGAGTTTGATGAAAAAGAGATAAGGAATAACAAAGAGCTCGGTTTTGATTCCTATATCAAAGGGATTTTGAATAATAAACATGAATGGGAAATCATCATGTAGATATCTCTTGGGACTTGAAGTTATGAGAGCCACGTGAACATCAAACAGTTAGACGAAACAATCATTTCATAGATTTCTGCGTATGCGAGGATATAACTCGAAATGACAAGTGGGGCTCTTGGAAGTACTACAGAGAATCAAACCTTGA
>JASDQU010020038.1:0-20295 GCA_032191745.1 Picea mariana
TATATATACCAAGGAGACATTTTCATTTTGAATCATCTTGTACTTGAACATTTAAGTGGGGTAAAAGGAGGTTGCCCCCTCGAAGAGGCTTATTATCTGAAATTATCTCTTTTTCAAGGCGTTGAGTACTTTTTTTGAGGTTTTTCTATGCTATATTGATATTTGGTTCTTAACAGAATATCATTCAACAACTCATGATCTTCATGGAAAATGATTTCTTCCACAACAACAAATTCATCACAAAACTGATCTTTGTGATAGGCAGAATCTTTATAAAGCAAAGAAATCTCATCAAAACATTTTTCATAAAGATACTCAGCTAAAAAATAATCCTTACAAAACGAATTGAAAGCTGCATGAAAAATTGTCAAAGAGTTGATTCTTGCAGTGGGTAGAGATTGACACCAATCATGGGAAATCCCTTTTAATGAACACTTGAAAAGCTAAATCTGAACATCTTCATGAACAATATGAAATTGATGAATAAATTCATGAAAGTCCAGCAAATGTTTAGCTAGTAATTCCCACTCTTTTCCTCGAAATTTAGGAAGGATTCCTTCCTGGTCAATCCAATCAAGTAGTGGAATAGGGAAACCAACTATTTTCGAAAAATCATAGAAGGAATACCTATGAGATAAAATATTTTCCATTTCAAACCAGTGGAGTTTCCATTATATTTTCAAACAGTGGATTCACCATGGTGAAAGATAAGTAGTCACAATAATGTGTCCAGCCTCCGTTCACCATCTAAAAATGGATCTATTCATTGTCATTCTCCCAAGGAATATATCTTCACTTCCATCCCCGGCAACGACACCATGAGTGTTAGCACTAAGATTCATCCTCCGACTACAAGAGGATAAGATCAATACCCATCAAAATATTTGTGGATTAAAAGGGTGTGAGTGGGTGAGTCAGCAAGACTTTAAGGAAAATAAAGGCAACTAAGATCACTGCAGATCAGTGATGGGACATTRGGATATGGAGTCATAAACAGTCTACTCAATGAAGGAATTTAATCTCCCTATCAGAAAAAGGATTTAAGTGGTTGTGGGAAGGAGAAAGGCAGAAAGTGTTTGAATGATAAACCATAAAAAATGGGCAATATGACAACAAATCCTCTACTGCCTCAGGAATCTAGAAATCAGGGGGGTTACAACGATCCAGACAAGAAGAAAAACATAGGACGTCTGTTGAACCATGAAAGATAGGCATGACAAAAATAGATCCTCCATCACCTCAAGAATCCATAAATCAAAGAGATTACAGTCAGACAAGAATGAGAAACGTAAACTTCTATTGAACCATGAAAGATGAGCATGACGGAAACAAATCCTCCATCACCTCAAGAATCCATAAATCAGAGATATTATAGTCAGACAAGAATGAAAATAGGAAATGTAAACTAAGAAGATGATCTGATATAACAAATTAAAGGAATATTCATTAACGTAACAATTTACAATACATGCCCTCAGGCTTACAACGAAAATACAGTCATAACATCTCTCAAAGCTTCCCTCAGTCTGGGAAAAAACTTCTCCTTTTACAAAATCTAAATTGATCTATTTTATACTTAGATCAGTGCCCGAATCTCAGGAGTGTGATCTGATCACCACTTTCAAATCTTTGCTTGGAGCAGTATTCTGTCAGACTGTGCATGTATCCCTCTGACAGACGCAAGCTCAGATCGGCATGGGTCTGGAAGAAAATCTGTCCACAAGGGTACCATGGGCTGACGGTTCAGTCCCCACGACCGAGCCTTCCATGTCTTCCATTTATGGAGTGAGCCAAGGTTTCAACCATCATCTCTTGTTTCATTAACTACCTTTTCTCAAGATTACGACGTGGCTTAATGCTCAGGGGGTAGCCATGTGTTGCTCTTGGATAGGATGTTATATGAGCACGTAATTGCGGGGCTGCTCAAAGGTGGTTTGGATTTAGACCTCTTTTTCGCCCTCAATCCATCTCCCTTCTCCACCTATAGCTTTTGAATTACCATGGTTTCAATTGTGGGACCTCTCAATAAAATTAACATGATATCATGATCTTGGATGAGGCTTCATGATCAATGACTCAAATCTTTCCCCTCCAAATCAATGGATTAGATCTTCCCTTTTTGAATCGATGGTTGAGACCTACTTCATGATTCAGGATTTGGACTTTTCAAACCTAAAACCTTCTATGGATTCTGTCACTTTTACCTAGAGCTAAATATATGACGATGCGTGGGCCTCTGAGATCAATGGCTAGAATTTCTTAGGGTCTTCGGACTCTAGGAAAAAAAAAACTCAAACTTCATTTTCCTCCTAGAAAATCCTCTGAAGCTAAGGATCTGACGACGCGTGGCCCTTACTGATCAACAACTACGATCTCCTTTGGGTCTCCGGGATCCGAGAAAAACAAAATTCAAACTTCATTTTTCTTCTAGAAAATCCTCCATAACTAAGGATCTAACGATGTGTAGCCCTTGTTGATCAATGACTGCGATCTTCTTCGGGTCTCTGGGCTTCGAGAAAATAAAAACTCAAACTTATTTTTCCCTCGAAGAAAAACATTTGGAGTTAAGGATTTGACGACGAGTGGCCTCCAGAGATCGACGAATGAGATCCCTTCATGGCTCGATATTTTGAGAAAATCAAAGCTCGAACCTCTCTTTCCTTCAACGCTTTTACTCAGAGCTGGCGATATATTGACGTGTGTCCTCTTGAATCATACGGTTGATATTTTCTTCATCACTTCAGGAATTTGGGCCTTCGACACTTCAGGACTTCTGGACTTTCGGCCTTCATCACTTCAAGACTTCAAGCTTCAGCCCTTCGGGACTTTTCGTTGCACAAATCGCACAATCCTCCAATGTAAAGATCCCTGAAAAGGTTAATCTTAGAACGTGTGGCCCCCCACAAATCTACGGTTTAGATTCATTCCAGGCCTTTGGCAATTCGATGCTTTGGGACTTTGGCACTTTGGTAGTTTCAGGGCTTCGTCTCTTTGGGACTTCAGGCTTCATCCATTCAGGAACTTGTTGCATTTCTCATTTCAAAACTCTCAAAGTAAAACTCCCAAAGTGACAGATCTGAAGACACGTGGCATTTTAGATTCAGATGGTTGAGATCTACTTCAGGACTTCAGGCCTTCGAGACTTTGGTGCTATACTTTGCGCAACTTTGGACTTCCGGACGCCTGTAGGTTGCTGATATGGACTTTTTCTAGAATCTCCACCATTGAAAAATTAAAACCACCTACTTATTTTAAGCCCAAAATGAGTTTTTTTGAATGTTTCCCTTTGTGTCCATGGATGCGACCTGCATGAACAAGGATTTGGGCGACTAGATGTGGGTTGAGAAAATAGGGAGACCAATGACTGAAAAAGGAGATGAGTGTTCATCCTTTGAGAAAAAAAGAGGGGCTTGGGGCTGAGATTCCACTCGGGTAATATATTTAAGGAAAACCAAGGCGCACAAATGAACAAGGGAAAACAAAGAACGATTTACAAGCCGAAGGGGGCAAAACTTCAAGATCTGGCCTGTGAAAAGGAGAGAGACAAGGCAAGGAATTACAGACTCAATAATTTTTTACACTCACATATGACCCTTGACAACTTCATGTGATAACACCTTTTGTGCCATATCCTACTACTTTCATCAGCACAAGTAAGCAGCAAAGCATAATCATGTTCAATGAATTCAGAAAAAGTATACAATCTAGACTGATGATTTACCTCACTGGTTGTAACCCTGGATTTGGTTTTCATGTCATATATGTCCATGGAATTTGATGTGGATATGACTTTCTTTTCAGTGTCATAATTCGTCATCTGATACATGGAGAGAAGGTTGACAAAAATTTTGGGAACGTGCAACACATTCCCGAAGCTGCCATTGGTGAGTTCAATCCTTCCTTTGTCGATGACTTTGACAGAAGAGTTTCCCCCCATCAAAACAAGAGGACCTTTCCATGCATCCAATGAAGAATATACTTCTTTTTATGCATCCATATGATGTGATTCTCCTTAATCAACGATCCAAGCATCGGGAGAGGAGTTGATTGCAATCAAGGCATGGCTAGAATTACCTTTCTTGAAATTCGGATCTTATGGCTTCTTCTTTTTTGCACCCTCGGGGATGTGATATCCAAGGTTGTTTTTCTTAGGCATTTGATACATTAGATCTATTTTTTTGGCATTCATGAATATTCCGAAAATAGGGAAACCTTTGTGATAGTATGTGCATTTCTCCCCTTTTCTTCCCTTTTCCCCTTTGGATCCAAAGGAATCGGTGAAGGGTTTTGTGTAACCTTCCTTCTTCGGATGTGCATGATCTTTCCATTTATATTTATATTTATATTTATATTTATGATATTTTTGTCTACCATCATGCACAATGAGTGCATGCACCCTTGGACCTTTGATTGTGCCCATGTTGATGAGCTTAGTTTTCTCTTGTGTCAAGGATTCGATAAAGTCCTCAAGAGAAGGCATCTTCCAGGTGGCTCCAGAGGTGAATATGAAAATATGGAATGTGGATACGAATATTTAGGACCAAGCTTGGAAAAAATGGTGAGAACCATTTGTTTCTCCTCCTTCGATTTATCAACCCCATAAGCTTTGAGTTGTGACAGTAAATCCTTGAATTTTGTAAAGAAATCTTGGATATTCTCGAAGATTTTTTTATCCAATGTAAGCATTTCCAACTATAGAACGTTTCCCCTCATYTCATTATGTTTTCCAAATATCCCTTCTAAGGTGGTCCAGGATTCATTGGGAGTCTTACAGGAAAATATATGAAAAAGGAGATCGTGAGAAATAAGACTGCAAATTGTTTTGAGTGCCTCATCCATGCGATTTAAGTACTTGGATTTTTCTATGGCTGATATTAGTTATGTATATGTATTCAAGGTTAAAATTTACAACCCTATGGTTCAGATATGTATGGATATTTTCTCCTTCCATGAAAAATAGTTGTAAGGTGTAATAAAGAATTCTTTTTGGAAATCCATCTTTCAGTTGTCTTCAATCTTTTGTACCTGCAAAGAATTTTGGTGTAGATTTTTCTTAGCAGTCTATCATCCCTAATACCATGTAAATGTGTTTAAACTACACAGAATAGATCTATATAAACAATAATACACACATTTGTAGAGAGAAAATGAGAAAGAAGAAGGAGAGAGAGAATAGAATAATTCTCATTAACCGTTATGAATAATGAATAATTTACACATGATATACTCTGTATAACTCAATGAGTGTGCACTGGAGGAGAACCATTGCACCATATTGGTGGTATAGATTGATCTAGACACACACCAATAGTTACGGGAGTGAATTTCCACCTAGTCTAGTCTCTCAGACAGTTACGGGAGTGAACTGCCACCTAGTTGAGTTAACTAGTCAACTAGTCTTCAGTTAACTGACTAAACAAAGAGTAGTGAGGAGTTAAATCAAGGAATCAATGGTAATGCACCATTTTGGTGATTATACCAAGGCAAGGTTGAATTATCATGGCGATTATCCCAATGTTGCATGGTGATAAAACCAATGCAACATCTAAACTCAACTCAACTAGTCAAACTGAAGTGTCAACTGAAAGAGAATATTCTCTAGGTGGAATATTCTCCCCTAAAATATAGGAGACTGGATAATGACTAATTATGACTAATAAACAAGGAAAAACCTTAGGAAAAATAAATCCTAGGTGTGTGTGAAGTAACTCCAATAGATTCCATCAATAAGGGATTGATTGGAATCTTATATAGGTTTCATTTCCAATTATAAATAAAAGAATCCACCATCAATCAAGGGATTTATTGGAATATTATATAGGTTTCATTTCCAATTATAAATAAAATCATCCACTGGTAGGATATCTATTCTCATTCTTGTGTTATCATTCATCTCTTTTTCCACTGATAATTCAAATTGTATTAAAAAGGTACTTTTTTCCCTTATGTTTCATGACATATTATGAATGAAAAATAGATAGTCTTACTATACTTTTTAGTGCCACTTGTCCAAAAAGGTTCTAAGATATTCTTTGGGTAGGACCCACTCAAGAGAAGGAATAAGGACCCTTATTTCCATTTCCTTATTGTCTTTCAATTATGTTTATAGTCCTAAGAAAACTCTTGTAGTAAAACATAGTACTAGTTGTTCTACATTAATTTACATAAGTTTTGAGATTCCTTTGTATTATTGAACAAAAATTATGTTTTCTCACTTCATATTATTATTTTGAATAGTTTATATTACAACATTTATCACTTTGAAGTACATCTAATGAATTCATTGTGATTGCTAATAGCTATAAGGATTGAGTAATCTAGTAGTAGTTTTAGGATTATAAGTACATTGATTCAATAGGATTACTAAAGTAACTCTTCACCCAAGAATTGGTAATTCTAATACCTATATATTCCTTTTCATATTGCCAAAGGATTTAAGAGTGAATTTCATGACTTCAATGGTGTGAAAGTTCAAGGCGATTGAACTATCAAAGTTGGGCATAATGTAGTTTTTAAGTAGTTCAAACTAGACCTTTGTAGTTGCATATATAGTGCTCCAAATCTCATAAATTTGCATGATCCTTGAGTTGAAAATTAAAGTGAGTTGAGGAATTCAATATTTATTGCTGAAATTATTTATCCCAACACTTTTTGGTGTTGATCTCGGGGATATTGCTAAAACTGCATTAGGAACAATCCAAATTTTTTATAGTAGAAAAATAGTGATACATAGTTAGTTTGCATGCATCAACCTATAGATAGATATGGCACAATTTTACCAAAAACCAATGTTGTTGGTCTAATTTAAGTAGGTACTAGTGAATAAGCACAACAACAAGAGGATTATGGAGATATTTTTCTACAAGACATTCAACAAATTGTCGAGTAGCCTAAAGGAGTGGGGCTTTTTGTAAATCCTTTCTCTAATCTTGTAAATCATTTTTCTTATATAGTAGTTGAGTGTAGAGAGGGATCTCCATCTATGAGAACTATGGAAAGAAAATGGGAATTATAACTAGATATGTTTCAATTTCCAATTTAGAAACTAATGAGAAAACAAGGATGAAGCACAATTTTACTCTTCCTCATTTCCATGGCTTTACTATTGAAGACCCTATTACTTTTGTTTTTGAGTTTGATGTTGTATATAGAGCCTATTATTATGCAGTAGATGTTAAAGAAATCAATATTTTTCCATTTGCATCTAAGAATAAACCTTGATATGGTGTTGGGTTGTTTAACACTTGCGCTCAGCCTTCCTAACGTTGGGGGGTTAAGACCATGGGTTCCTCCAGAGTTGACCAAAAAAAAAACCAAAATAGTTGGCATATCAATCCTCAACAAAGGTTGAAGAAGGTCTCACTCGAGATGCTATGAGTATTAAAGAGACCATTTGGTCTTGTGTTGGGGATGAACGGTTAAACAAACAAAGATCCATCTGTGATGGCATTTATACATTCCATAGTTGACAAGTTACTATTATCAATATGAAAAAACAATACACACGCATATCCAAATACCTTGTGAGTACACATGATAACTCTGAATCGTTGCAACTTTATTATTCTCTTCATTCCATCAAAAAAATATATGCATTAACATAACATACTTGAAAACAATATAGCCTCATATTCTCTTCATATAATTCCCCATATTTACAATACATTGCGCCATGCGCATCCTTTCATAACTTAGACATATGACAAACCCAGACATACAAACAAGAGAATTACATCATTATAATACTACAGAGACTTATAGAGAGCCATTTGACTATCTCTAGAATAATGGACAACTAATAGGAACTCAATGGATCAAATCAACAATGACATCAACAACAAACTCTTATTTGTCATCCTTACTTCCTTTTATAACCTTATGGGGTTTTGGAACTCCCTCTCTATCAATTATACTCCACTTTCTCTACTGAATAATAGTGTCACACACTTTTACCACCTACCTACATTTTGTGTCTCCTTTCTAGAATCAAGGCAATCTTAATTGCCTCACCAACTCATATTTTGTCTGCTCCAAATTCCCTCATGTTGTTGGAAGTAATCATTTGGGAATATTTCTTGACGATTTGTTTATTTATTTTGGTGTGTGCCTTCTTGATTTCTAGTGTGCATATCAAAATTAGACTGACGTGCACTTGGCAAGACTAAACTTTAGCATGCATTAACAAAAAATTATAAAACTTTATCTGGCGCATACTTCTCGTCGATCCTCATGCATTTTCTTGGGTGCACATAAAATTGGGATGAGCATGCACAAATTCATTTGTGCATGTGCATGATATTAACCCAAAACGTTTAGGTTCCAACATGCCCCCGCCACTATTACTTGGCTCATCCTCAAGCCAATTGCCTCATGGAATGACCATCTCAACAGATGGAACTGTTTCCTTGAGTTCTTGCACAAACTCTTTAAACTAGCACTTAAGATCATTAAGGTAGCCTTAAATATATTGAGTAATCTGAATAGTCGCATCAACTTTGGTTGTTGTGACTCAAGGAGTTGTCAGGTTTGTTGTGTTGATTTTCTCAATAAGAGGGCCGACAACAACCTACACATCTGAAAGTTGTGTCAACAAGATCAAGGCCTTATCGGCCACAAAATTGATGATCTCTAATATACTCTACTACTCAATCTAGGATGCAGTGATCTCTTTTGTCTTTGTGGAAATTTTTAGCATCACAATGGCGTACTCCCCAAGAGACAAAGAATCCAAGTCTCACTTCTATTGTGTGACCTCAACCTTAGTTGCATAGACTCTATCTTCAACTTTAGATATCTCAGGTGAATTTTGAATATCAGTCCACAAGGTGAAGCCACATTAGACCATTCTTGAAAATGCCTCCACCATTTGTTGGCTATCTTGGATCGTTGCTTGAACCAACTTAATCACTTGTTGGAACCGAGCTACTACTAGAATCACTTGGAGGAGTGGTGCAAAAAGAGTTGTGAGTTGTAACTCTAGATCTATAGGTATGAAGTCACGGTCTAGATATTAAAACCTGGGGGAATATCATGCTCTTATGTGAAAGTAATTGGAATATACATATATAGGTTGTACACATCCCCAAGAAGGTCAGTGAACACGGTACTTATCTCAGTGGATTGGGCCTAGGAAATTGCATGTGCCACATATTTTGTTTCTTACTTCTTTTACAATGCTTGGTGATCTTGAATATCCTTTTTATAGTGCTCATGCATATAATTATGTGTTACAATGTCCAATTGGTGATGGAGTCATAATTGTGCATGAGAGTAGCCAGTATTTGGTGTCACTCACCCAAATCAGAGAGTAAGGTGGAAACACAATCCTGTACTATAGGAGTAGAAATTGGCACCAACAAGATACCACCATTTTTGGTATCCACTGTAAGTAGTGTTGGGGGCTCCACTATAAGGACCCAGGAAGGGATACTAGAACTGCTACTGGAATTTGGTGGTTGTAATGGAGTGTTTGATACCAATGTTGTTCCCTCAAGTTATTGACAAAGATATTTGATGTTACAAATAACCTCCGTGAGTATTTTTTGTTGGAGAAACAATTGTCTTTTTAATGCATCTATTAATATGGTGATGCCTAGTTCCATCAGAATGGAACCCTCTTCTGTTGAGGGAATGATACTGCAGACAGTTGGCCTGGTCCATTGTTTTTTTTCACTAACTGTGGTGGACTATGTTTTTTGTTGCATAGGGCATGGGTCCCGAGGGTGCTTGATGAAGGTATCATTTTTGGATCCCCCTCTTTGGGGGACCATGCATTACACCTGCAGGCTCAACCTGACTTTGATCCTGATTTCAATTAGTGCATATTTTGAGAGTGGAAATTTATTCAGTGAGGACCATATATATATGTGCAGGCCATTCAACAATGCCTTGTTGGATTTCCTCTTCTATGATGCAAAATGGTAGTGGTGCCATTGCAACCCCCTCATCATCATTGGGATAAATGAACATATTATGAAAAATACATTCAAATAGAAGGTAGCCAACATAATTGTCCATAATGGCGTGTGGGATGTGCACTTGCAAAGTAGTTTCTTGCATCAATTATTGGTACTATCTATCAAAAATCTCATCCTGGGACTTTTGGGTGGTAGAATCCTTGCTCGCATGCAACAAAAGGAATCAAGAAGCATCGAAACCATGTCCATTCCCATCCAATCATTCAAAACCCTGAGGGGGCCTCCATAGCACCATGGCAAGGAGAAGTAGTATCTAACTATAATGGATGTCCTTGTTGGAGTCCAGGGCATCCAAACAATCATCAATAAACTCATTTAGGACATATCAGGCCCATGACATTTGGATTCCTATGACACGCTACTTAGTTGCAACAACCACTCCAAATGGGCACTCCTCCTTTGTACAAGTGCGAAATATATTACAGGATATCAAATGAGTAGAAAATTGAATTGAATTGGTATTGATTTATGAAATTAGCACCCCATGCCTTCTATAGCATGTAATGTACATGCCATAGATTTCATGCTGGGAAGCGTATTTTATGGATAAATATTTTTTCGACTCATCGTTATCCATGGGTTATTCGGTGACCTATTGGCTTGTTGCTTCATCTACCAGTTAGTTCCCCCCATCCATAAGTAGCCACCGTGTAGGTGGGTGATTAAAAGGAAGACACAAAAGTTCACCAATCCTCTATGCCGATAATTAGGGAAATCAACCAAAGACAAGATGTCCTCTTGTCGTAGGGGTTTGACGTAGTCCTGTGTGAGAAATAAAGGCTTACCATCCACACTAAAAACTATGCATGTGTAATTGTGAAAGGATAGGGTGGATAATTGAGTAGGGTCTCAGACATCGTAAACAAAAAGTTGCACATCCTACACCTTTCCTTACCAGGATCTTGTGAAACTTACATGTCGAGGTAAGGGAAACTCTATTGTTTATCAGTCTTGGGAAATCCTGGATATATTTCAATCTTATGGTCTACTTGAAGAACCGATGGCCACTATTACATCATGATTTTGTGGATGGATAATGTTGGGTTGAAGAGATTGTATTTTTTCTTACTTTCACTACCACTATTCCCCTATACTGAGATTTTGGACCCTTTCTTATAGGTGTAATAAAGTAGGTATTGAGTTGGCTAGGATTGAATCATAAAGAGGATAGTTTTCAAGAAGGTATGGTGGTACAACTAGGAGGCATTTTTGGGGTCATTAAGAACTCAAAGTGTCATATGGTAATCATTGATCCCCTTCAAATCATTCAGATTTATAACATATCGTCAGTCCTATCAAATCATAAATAATATAAAGTGTTATGAGACCCCTATGTCAATGTTATTGATCTGTGAGGCCTATCAACCCTTGTGTATTAATGGTTCATGGCTACCACATTTACCGCCAAACATACAAAATCTTCGAGTGAGATTACCACATATACTGCTAGTTACCATCTTAGTAACTGCTCCCATAGGTATCATATAATAGAAACGTCATTGAATTAATGCATTAAAATTTTGGGATTGTAGACCTTTGATGATGACTGAGAAATATCCATACATGCAAAATCCTTACTCTCGAAGGGAACCGTGCATGATTCTTTCACACCCCTACAAAATTTCATCTTTGATTAATTAGTCATGGCGACCACTAGTGGACGCAGTGCCAATTCACCTGTATCCATCCAATCTAATCTGTCTCCTAAGAGACCAAGCATGGTCTTTCCAAACGTGATAGTATATGGTGACTATTCCCGAATTATTTATTCGTGCAAGATTTGTTTGTTTTCTCAATGGGTTTTAGTGGGATTGAAGGAGAAAACAGTCATTCTTTTGCTACATATTATTTAGTGAAGTCCATTATTCATGCACACAATTCCTCTACATGCCTCATGGGAAACCGAGGAACCAGGGGGGCATAACTATTTCTAGGAAGCTTACACGGGGCTTTGAGGCATTCATTGCATGTCCCATGTTGCTACTTGGATATCCACCATAATTCACAAGAACACATGTACCAACAAATATCTAGATCCATTCTGAATATTTCATGCATGGAGGACTCTATGGTTTCCCATTCAAGGTAAGGCTCTCGATGCGTGACCCACCATCATGTAGGTATTCCTATGAGAAAAATATCAAGAGAGTAAACCAGATGATGTTCAAGAATATGCTATATCCAGGAAATAAAACATCCATTAGATCTGACCCATCGTACTAGTAGGATCTAAGTCTGTCCTCACGCACTTTGGCAATGATATGCACACACCTCCTTGTTGATACTTCATAGAGTTTATACTACCACCTTTCCATGGAATCTTTGAAATTGGTTTCATAGGACTTCATGCTCTTTCAACTTAAATCTCCATATGTGGTGGGGTTGATGTAATCCTCCCTGCACCCAGTGATATTATAGATGTTATCAATTATAGAGCTCTATGCATCCTCATCCACTAGCTCATTTCACATATCTCCTTCATTGGGATCTAGGGATGCGATCACGTGCAGGGTGTCTATTTCAAATGACATCTGCCTCTTTTTCAAATTAAGCACTGCATTGTTGTCAAAGGCCTAATCATTGCCAAGAAATACAAGGTATGGATCTGAGTCATCCATAATCTTAATGACCTCAAATTTCGCTTGTATTTTAACCCCTTTTATATTCACCTCAACTTGCTCTAGTCAGCCTATAGGATAAATCTTATACTAGTTTTCCAATCAAAGATGGATGGGCGACTAGACTAGATTCAACTTTCCCATCAAATCCCATGAATTCTTTGTTAAAATTTTCACGTCGGAACCTGGGTCCAACATCACTCCATCCATGTCATAACCACCAAGCTTAGTTGTCATCTTGAATTCTCTACCAGTGTGTTTATTCTTTTTGACTTGGAACACCCCCCTTTATGGTAGGGGAATTGATATAGTAATATCTATCAACTCCTTCCCCATACAAGTGGGTAACATTTGCATTAACCTATTCGCAACATCAGGATCATTGAGCAATCTTAATTAAAAACATAAGAAATTGCTTAATTGATCTTCAATGTTTGTTTCAGGACTCAAGTGGGGTAAAGCCTCTTCACGAGCTACATCATGTAACTCATTAAGGAAATTTTCCTCAATCTCTCTTTTCTCTATGTGCCACATATGTTCTTGTCCATGTTCTTCTTCCATCGACCTCTTCATGGCATGTTGAATCTCCTCACACATATGATATTCCTCCAACAATATTTGCATCATGCATTGCAACTCTTYCTAGGAATGAGCCTCTTATAGCAACCTTTGTGTCACCCATTGTACCTCTTTGTAGATTCGAGACTCCTCAAGTGACCTCTATGTCACTTGTTGTACTTATTCATGGATTTGATTGTCCTCAAGTGATATTTTTGTGGTGTGTTGCAAATATTTSCATGATTTTTCTTCTTCCATGGCTTTATTCATGTCACGCAGAAACTGCATTTGTTGGGAAGCATCAGACTTAGGAGGGGATTGCGTTGCCTTTCAGATTTTCTTCTTCRTCCTTGGACCAAATATTTCATCATTCTTTAAGTCCATTCCTTTCTTCGCTCCTCCTTGGTTTACGACATGGATATCAACCTCTTCATCCTTCTTCTTATTCTCATGTGGATCTACATGCACCATGTTGCAATGTACTTTATTTTCTTCCCACTTATTTATTAAATTCCTCTATGACATGATCAGGGCTATAACACTATGCACAAACCATGTACGATTTGGCACAAAACCATGATACATGACAAATATCTTTGCAATTGAAACAAGTGGGAGACCTACCTCTCCCTGATTCCTATCCTCATCTGTGACCACACCCATATCTACCTTTGGGGCCTCCTTGGTATCTAACTCTCTCAAAATTACCATGATCACCACCCTTATTTTCTTCTTGTACCCGAAATGCATCATGGGTATTCTTTTGCATTAGCTAGAGTGATCAACAATTGTTTACATCATGTCCCATGGACTTATAGAACTCACAGAACAAAGTGTGGTGTGTCTTTTGATACTTCTCCAAATTTGGGTAGTGGGGTGATACATGGCCCCACTACCTGTAAATCTCACACCATTCTATTTGTGGCCCAATTGGAAATGGACTTGATGCTCCTGTCACCAAATATTTTCTAAGTGCAGGGAACTCATCCTTGTGATGCCCCTCAGATCAGCATTTGGTACACCATACATTCTTGCGAATGAATTTTTTCATGGCCATATCCTACAACTACATCATCAAGTTCACCAATTGTGATTGCACCTACACCAATCCTCCTGACATTTATGCCCCTCCTGGTGTATCCTCCAAGTGCATCGCAATATCCATGACCTATCCTTGAGTCGTCACCTTCTCTTGGGTGAGTGAGACTAGGATATGGGGGAATAAGCCTACAATGAACCATTATTTGTGTTTCATGTCCTGGATTTGGAACATTGACCTATCCAACAAAATATTGAACCATTGGTCATAGTCCCATATGGTTTCTCCTTTTTTCTTCTTAATCACCTTGATTTTTTTAATACACTAAAAATCTAAATTAGGTTTGTGGAACTCCTTAAGTAGATATTTTTTTATATCTATCAGGAACCTCACTTGCCCCATTGGTGCAGTGGCCTTATACTTCATGTACCACGTTAAGGGTTTTTCCCTAAACATGGTCTTCAGCTACACAATCTTTGTTTCTTCATCTATAACCCCCTTCACAGGCCATATCACTTCACACATAAACCAATGGTGTTCTGCATCATCCTTATCATTCCATGTGTTTCTCGTAAGGTATGCATCTGACTGCTAAGGGAAGAGTGAGGCCACCTCAGTTATTGGGATGATTGGGTTTTTATAAGTTTGGTTTATTTGTTTTGATGGTCGAATAATGGATGAGCTTCAAGTGCATGGATCTAGTTGGATTTTTCCACAATATTCACTACAATTTTTCCCTTATCTAGTGGCATGCATTCTAGTGTATAAGAGAAATGATATTAAAGTAGAACAAAAAAACACTGACAAGCATACAATTCGTCACTTGCAGCTAGAAATTTCAAATCTAACACATTGCATTAAACCTAAAACAATACTTGGAGTACAAGTCTTAACAAGTTGTAAGCACATTAGCTAAAAGAAAAAGAATATTTTCTTTGCAAAACATTCAACATGCATCCAAATAAGAAGAAAAGACAAGAGATATTGAGAAAGACAGTCTATTCACTAGAAATATATTCACTGAGTATAAACCTTTTTCGATCTTACACTTCATAATCCCATTATATATCCTGGTAGCTTGATACACCCAAAAATTTGAACCCCTTTGCATTCCCATATTCCTCTTTTTATCCACCAAAGGGATTGAAATGCCTATCTCAAATCCTAAATTCTAGGGTTAATCTGTTCATTACATTCAAATATGTAGATCTTAAAATTCACCATTTAGTTATGATTACTATTCAAAAACACTTATTTACATTGAGTGAAGTAGAGTTTAGATGTTGATGCTAGCTTACAGGGATAACTCCCCTTTTCTAGGCCCACGACCTCGACCTAACAAAACATTGTTTTTATCAAAAAACAAAATATTACAAAAAGTTTTAGTATCTCAAACTAAAACAAAATATTCTCTAACTAAAACTAGATTTATTGTTGATAACTAAAGTGTAGGAGTTGCACAATAGAAAAATTCAAAAGATGGAACTTATTGTTGACCTCGCATGTATGCCACTAACTAAGGAAAAGGCCTTCAACACTAGAGAAAAAATTGCAAAGGATTTGGATTCTCTTACTTGTTCACAACAATAGACTTAGTTTATTTCCTTTAGAAACATATATGTCTTTTGATGTTTTTTCTGCAACTTTTGGTACTTTTTCTATAATTTTGAATGTTGCATTTCAAGTGTTTGATTTTTTTTCTACAACCCTTGAATCTGTTTCCTCATATTGTCATTCTGATATTTGAGGGTTTCCACCTGTTGCTTACTATCCTTCATTTACTTATTACCTTCAACTTGAGGCTTGATATTTGTTTTCACTTTGTTCACAGTTTTCTGTTCATCCTCTTCCTCAACAACAACCTGTTGAGACCAATGGAGAGCTTAGGTTTCTTAGATCTCATCTCATGCCTTGGATTCTTCTTAGTTTTTTCTCTAATGTTTTCTTTCGTAGGATCATGTACACTCATCATTTCCTCCCCTACATTTGGTTTGGTCTCTTCTAGATCTTGCTATGGGGCATGCTCTGTTTATGGTCCTGTGGTTAATACTTGAGTTATGTCCCTTGTTTCTCTTTTTTTGGTATCGACTATTGGAATTTCCTTCAAAGTGTAGATGACCATTTCTTCCATGTTGGTAAAACCATAGGTCTCTTCTCTAGTGCCCTGATCTTCTATTACAATCAGCTTATGCTCCTTGAGGGATGGATTGAACAAGGATTTGGAGTTTAGCCTCAGTTGGTTAGTCAATCGGGTCTTCCGATTTATTTTACTTGGAATCCATGGAACCTATTTCCCCTCTTTCTTTATGTAATTTTTTTTCCTCAGGAGGATCTCCAATATGTGTGTCAGATGGCACAAATTCAACTGCAGCTTCCTCGGGACTAACCTGCTTATTTTTTTGTTGTTTGCATGGTTTTAGTTTAGGATATTTTTCTAMCTACAAGCCAATGGGAACATGTTCGACCAAAATTTTCTTAATATATGGTTGTACTACTGTACAAACCTCTTTTATACTCTTGCTAACAAATAATTTATCACATTCTATGGCCCTCTGTTTCACTGTGGATGRCCTCAATAGCCTCTGCGATATTTCAACTTTTTTCCAGATTGATGGATCTTCCTTTGATATATCTGGCCCTTATTTTTCTAGGTAGGTTGTGTTCTTTGGAATGATGGATGGTTTTATATGAACTTCCAGGATATGTGGAAACCTCGACTGCCTAGGGAGCTTCAATTTCCTATTCCAATGGTTGTTGAGTGTTTGGCTCTTCATCTTGTAACCATAGAGATACTAAAATTTGTGCCAAAAATATTCCCAATTCACTAAGAGCATATAGAACCATTATTTTTATAAATATCTGATGGTAGAGGATTCTATGAGCACTTTGTGGATAGTTCTAGACTCGTTTGGTCACATTCGTTAGTATTTTTAGAAGGTAGAATGGGAGATTCATCTCCTTATCACCATTTAAATGCATGATAAATATAATATGATAGAAATGGATAGTAAAAAACCTATCTTCTCCAATGATGTACCTATGTATTTTCGATAGGATACTTTTCCATTCCTCTCTTGACCATTCGATTGGGATGCCCTGACTCCACTCTGGGATCTGATGCTCTACTACTAGGAACTGGTTTCACATATCAGCTAGTAATTTCCCTTTATTGAACCATATCTCACAAATGATAGGGAGAGAATATCATGCTGCAATAGAATGCTTTGTTACATGGATGTTTACATCCCCAACTTGTGCCTGGAATCCATAAAAACTCTATGAAAAAATTAGAGTGATTTATGTATGGTGTCCAATGAAAGCACAGAGGAAATCGTACTGCTCGACCCTAATGAATATGTCCACAATATATGGTATGGATTCAAAAAAAATGATCCATGCTAGTTCTACGCTCTGAACCTAACAATGCTCTCGTGTTGGTATCATCGTGCCCTAGCTGCCCCTTGTTGGTAATGGTGGCCGAGACTATGCGCCACTTAGGATTTGTTCAATACCTACAGTGAAGACTAAACATGGAACCAATGTGAAATATCTTGAGGATAGAAGGAACAAATGAGCATGATTTTAGTGCCAATGGGATTTATACAAACTTTAAAATATATTTTAACCATGAAAATGCATTAAAACAGAGCATTTATGTTGATTGCAAGAATGTTGGCATTCTGGAAATCAACACTTTTACACATGTAGGCCTATGTTAACTCTCTTGTGATCCATAAGTGATATAAAACATGGTGATAGGACTTTTCCAAACTCAAATCAAGACCCGAATCAACCTTATTAAAAAGAAAAACTAAAGTAGTTATGCACAAACAGAACCACTTCGGGTCCATTAGGTAAAATAATGCTTCATGAAACGCCCATTAACTGGGCTTCCAAAGATCTCAGTGTCACCTAGATGTTGCAATACAAAGGTATTGTTATTTAGAACCTTGACTACTTTAAAGCGGCCAAACCAAAGATTATCAAACTTGCCATGTCTCGGCTTGTCCTCCCTCCTAGCATTCCATCTCAAAACCAAGTCATCTGCTTGAAAAGTATCTTTTTTAGTTTTCCTAATTGCCTTAACCTTGCTCTGGTAAGCCTCAATTTTCTAATTTAATATTTCTCTTATTTGTTGAACTTCAATAATCTGAAAAATCCTCCTTTGAATGTCATTAGGCTCCTCCACTTCTTCCTGCAAAAATTTCAACACTGGTAGACCAAGTTGGTTTGGGAAAACAACATCCACCCCATATACTAGCTGAAATGTAGATTTACCTAGTGAATTTTTGGTGTTGATCCTATCATCTCATAAGGCATACTTCAGTTTAGAATCACATGTCTTTTTATTTTCATCCAACAATTTTTTAATAATCCCAATGAGAGTTTTATTTGATGACTCTGCCAACCCATTCCCCTATGGGTAATATGGTGTAGAATGCATCAGGATAATGTTGTAATTCCCACAGAAATAAATCATGGACTTATAATTGAATTACTGAGCATTTTGTTTTATTAGTCTCTTTGGGCATCCAAACCTGGAAAAGATGTTTTCTTCTAGAAAGTTCATGATCACTTTTTTTGTGGCATTCCTGGTAGGAATGACCTCTATCCATTTTGTAAATTTATTAGTGGCAGTAAGGATCCACTTGTGTTGTCCAGTGGAGGGTGTGTTTATCTCCTCGATGAAATATAGACCCCATTGTTGAAATGGGTTGTTTGCAATAATCAACTTCAAGGGCAGCGTGAGCAATTTCTGTTTTCCAACAAATTTATGACACTCTTCACATGTTCTGATCATGGAAAATACATCAGAAAATATTGTGGGCCAATAGTATCCATCCCTCGGAACTTTGAAGGTTGTATATTTCTAGTGTTTTTGGCCCCCACAAACTCCTTTATTCATATTATTTATAACCTTTTTTTACTAGTCTTTATCCACACACTTCACCAAAATACTAGCAGGGTCTTTCCAATATAAATTATGATTTAAAATGCAGTATTTTATAGCCTTTAATTTAATATATTTGGTTTTGAATTTATCCAACTCTCGTGGACATTCAAGGTGTTGTAGAAAATAAATGATTTGTTTATACCAGGGTGAAAGAGAATATTTATCCAATATCTGTAGTGTCTTCATTTCATCCTGTATCAGTGGAGCATCTAATTGGTTGAAGATATGGTGCAATTCAAGCGCTTTGCAATTCGAATAAGACAATAGTTTTGCAAGGCCCTATCCCTTGATCAGTTTAGTGGGATTTATGTTCAGATCATATTCCATAAGTTTGGCTATCCATTTTCCTCTCTTCTCCTCACTATATTGTTGGACAAGGATCTCCTTTATACTGCAACTAGGTACATAAGCAATTATCTTAGACTGCAAAACATAAACCATGAAGGATTTCAAGGCCTTCACTAAGGCATAAGCCTGCTTTTCCATTATGTCAAATTTCAATTCTTCATCCATGAGTGTTTTTCTAAATAAGGAAATGGGTTGTTCATTCTCGTCTTCATTCTTTTGTAACAATATAGAAGCAATAGTCTCCTTAGAGGAAAAAGAGAAAATGAGGAATTCTTTGGAATAATATGGATAACTAGCATAGGGTCTTCAATTAGAGCTTGTTTTATCCTTTGAAAGGATGAATTTGATTTTTGTGTCCACTTAATGTCAACATACTTTCTCAGCACATTTGTAATGGGCTTGATGATATCAACAAAATTTGGTATAAATCGGCTCAAGAAATTTATTTTTCCCATGAAAGACTGTATGGCCTTCTTATTTTAGGGGATGTCAATTTTCCAAATAGTGTCTACCCTCTTCTTAGAATATAGAGGAGTGTGCTCATTTAACCATTGACGATACCCTCGTCACCCAACCACAGGCCGAAGCCACCCTCCGAGCACCTTGACCTTGACCGAGAAGAGAATCCTGGTAGCAATCAATAGCCAAGAGAGGCTAAATGTACCAAGCAAGAAAATAGAAACTAAACTGAACAGATGATCCCACCCAGAAACTAGTGCACCACTTTCCAGCTCTCCCAAAAAACTTACGCACAAAACTGCTACTGCCTGCATAGATTTTTCTCTCGCTGCAACTGCTAAG